>JAOWBP010050550.1:0-18946 GCA_028571105.1 Tragopan temminckii
GAAAGAGTGGTCAGGCACTGGAATGGGCTGCCCAGGGAGGTGGTGGAGTCACCAACCCTGGAGGTGTTCAAGGAATGGTTGGATTTTGTGTTGAGGGACATGGTTTAGTGAGAATTATTGGTGATAGGTGGATGGTTGGATTGGATGATCTTGAAGGTCTTTTCCAACCTTGGTGATTCTGTGATGCTGTGATTCTGTGAAATGATGCCTGCTTATACACACATCATCTATCTAGGCAAGCACACTGAGATGCAAAATAAGGGACCTGATACTGATGGAAGGTTGAACTTAAGGCACAGACTTATTGTTTCCAATTAAAATGTTTCTTTTTTTTTCAGTGCTTGACTCTTTTTACTACTTGTTAACTACATGTTAATTTTTGAGGACAATGGAACTAATACTGAGCACATTAAAGCAGATGTAAATGAGAAATAATTTCACTGAGTTTCATTTTGTTTCACTTACACATCAAAGCTATGATTTCTTCTCAAGATCTTGCTGTCAGCTTCACATTCAATTAAACACATGTAGCCTTTGAAATACAGAGGAGCTGAACAACGCTTTTAAGCAAATCCAAAAATTAGTGAAAGTGTCATTAGCCCATAATGACACTCAGAATTTCCTTCTTTTTTTCTTATTTTTTTTTAATGAAAGAAAATTCTAAATTGCTAAAATTAATACAAGACGTTCACAGGCTTCTCTAGTCACAACATAATGAGTCATGTACCAGCAACTCACTTGGTGTGTCTTAGTTAACTGCCCTTTGTTATGGTGATACTGTTATTACACATCATTGTAGCAAGACACCCAGATTGGCACCAGTGTTTGCTTCAGTTGAGAATTTCAGCTGATCAGTTAGATAAGCTTCAAAGAGCATAATTGCTGCCCTCTGGTTTCTTTAATCTCCTTCTTTTTGTGTGTATACAAAATAAGCCATAACTGTCTTTTCAGTTCTGTTGTGTGAAAACTCTAAGTTGTTTTAGTCTTAAGATATACTTTATATGTATATGGCCTGTGATTTTTGTGCTTCTGAAATGTCACAACTTTAAATGGGAATATCTTCTAATCAGCCAATCATTCACTGAGCTTGATTCTAAGTTCTTCAGCATTATTTGCAGATTATATTAGCCCTTTGAGAACTGGGTGGGAAGAGGTATGAGCAGGGGCTCACTACCTCCTGATTTCTTTGATTTTTCTGAAATAAGAAAATGACACTGCAGTTATGTCAGGTGGATAGTATACAAGTGGTAACCAGATGGGGAGGGAATATAAAAAAGCTTGGATTTGGCCACTCTTTGGGGAGGAGAAACACAAAGAAGACTTAAAGGACGAAAAAGAAGGAGATGCTGGTGCAGGCAAGTGAGAATCACCTTGGCGCAGATGCACATCAAGTGCCAAGAGACCTAGAAGCACCTCTCATTCTCACTTACCTATCTTTCCTATTGTCTAAAATTAATTACTTCTTGCCACAGCTAGGTCTGGGTGTAAACGCAGAGGTAAGAGATAAAATTCCCATTGAATGAGGGGGAAAAAAAATGTTATTGAGAAGAAAAGCTACATGGATGCTTAACTCACTGTGGACTGTAATACTGACCCCAAGAAAGAGAGGTGGGAGACTGAAGTCCCATTTATTATTACAAAGACTACTGAAACAACAAATAAAACAAAGAGTTTGGTAAAAAAAAAAAAAAAAAAAAACAGAAAGTGAGATACAATGGTTTTACTGGAAGTGAGACAAAACAAAGAGAGCCAGAACAAAATTTTTTACAAGCAGTTATGTACAGAATTTATGATGAATCTTTGAAGCTGGGTTGCAGCTTACTTCCTACTAATAACATAGTTAAACATCAAAAATATAATTGCTTCAGTGAGATGAGTTAGTGTGGCACATGCTAAATGTGCTACTCTTCCTCCACTGCACAACGGAGAAATTAGAAGCATACACCAGTTTTAAGACTGGTGTTTTCTTGACATTATGAACCTGCAGAAAATCTGAACTTAATTGGAAAGAAAAAATTATTTTCCCTGTGTGTAATGGGTCATTACGGTAACTTGTTACTTGACTTACTACAGTAGTTCTCTGTCACAGGAATGCAAACAAGCTTATATGCATTTGTAGACATCAGCATAAAAATTGTTCTTGAGACTGAACCTGCGGTACATGTTTGTAGGTTCTCACTGATTTTACTGAGTTCTATGTGCATCTCCAGCTCTGCAGGTACAGGGAAATGGAGAAAAGATATTTTTTGCTTTCATAGGGGTTTAGCTAGTGTTTTCATTCATGACTTTTCTGCTAAACAGAACAAGTTTCAGGGAATTTGAATAACCTTTCCTTGGACAGTTAGCAAAATAATTGTACAGAAATAGGAAAGCTACAGCAACAGACCAAATTTTATATCAAGTAGCAGACTAACAACTCAAGACTGGAACTTAGCTCTACTGGAGGCTTTCCCTGTATTTAGAAAGATTATTGCAAGATTCATACATATGTGTTAACAGCTTAGATTTTCAAACAGTTTTCTGCCATGAGGCACTTTGCTTGGGGGCATAATTTCAGTATGAAATTATATGACAGATGAGAGACAAACAGACTTTCATGAAGATGATTTTGATTGCCTTTTTTTCCAATATATATAAAATGAAAACAATTTGACTAAGAAGTGTAGAACTGCTCATTACCTCTCAATATGTCATCTGCTTTCTCAGAGCAAAATGCATACGTTTATTTTTAGTGAGAAATGCGAATGTAGGCCCATAATAGTAACATCAAGTGGGAATTGGGTTTGGAGAAAGTCTTGATTCTCTTATAAACATCCTAAACTTCAGCCTGTCGTCAGTCTCTGTTGGATCAGAGTACATAAAATTATCTCTGACAATTAGAATATAAGGAATTGAGAGAAAACTTGAAAGGTGTTGAATCCTGAGTTTTCAAAGTTCTATTTAACCTCCCTGTCTGGGGATGAGACAGGCACAGGGCAGCAAGCCCCTGCCGGTGGGGTCATACAGCTTCTGATCACCTATCTGGATGATTCAATGCTACATTTGAGGTTTCTTGTGGTGGTGTCAGTGTGTCCAGCCCTGGAGGATAAAGGAACTATGTAGCCCTCCTACTGTAAGCTGTACACAAACTCCTACCATGCAGCAAAAGAAGTTTTAATTCTCAGATCAAACAAACAAACAAACAAAAACACACTGGAAAAACTAAAAACACTAAATACAACAAAAACATATAGAAACAACAACAACAAAAAATCACCACAAACACAATAAAATGAACAAACAGGCAAAGAAATAAGATTCTCTATGGTTCTTTGTCACTTAGCTCTGTATATGTTCTGATTAGTACAGATGTTTGTTCAAATTGAGGTTTAATTCTTCTCCCATATTCCTTTTTATCTATTCACTGCCCTCCTACCCGTCACTGGCCCATGTTGTCTATCCAGGTTCACTGATGATTTGTCTCAAGAGTCTTTACATTCATCTGCATAAATGGCTCCAGGGCTTTAACTTCCAACAGAGACTAGTAGAGACATTTCTCTGCTACATTACACAGCAATAAATGCTGAAAAACCCAACTTAACATTATTTTGACTGACCCTTAAATGCAGAGACTGCCTTTGCTTTATAGGAGATGAAAAGTGAATTGTCTGAAATAAATGACTTGCAGGAAAAGGTTTGGAACAGATGAGACCATTTGTGGCATTTTTTATCCTGGGGGATATCTGTCAGCTGCTGTCTTACAGACGACACGCTTTTAGAAAGCAAACGATATTTGGCACTAAGCCTCAAGTTAGAAGCCCTGAGTTGAAAAAAAATTTCTAGCAGCAGGAAAACATTATGAAATTATAGGCTGCGAAACCTGTGAATTGATTACAACAAGAAAAGAACACTATCAACACAAAGTCCTCTCTCCTATTAGTATGTTACAGAATGCACTAATGGAAGACTGTTTAGACAAATGAGGGGAGCAGATTGCTCTTTTACTCTTTGTTTTGTGTATAACTGGCACATGGGGTTTGATTCCTGGCATGTTCTCCTAGTCCTCTGATTTTCCAAATCGAGGGACTGGTGGAGCTCATTTCTTCATATTCTTCAACTGTGTGCCAGAATTTTTTTCCCTGGAAAAATGTAGGTACAAGGAGGTAAATGTGGAGAAGAAAGTTGGATGGGCACATTGTTTGGGACTTGGATAAACCCTAGACAAGCTTTGGCTTTGGTTAATCCTAATGTAAGCACAGCTGGTATTGCAATACAGATATCCACAGAATATGGAGTTAGAGAAGTGTGACTTTCCAGTGCCATGACTTAAATGGCCGTTAAGTAAGGAAAATATCAGAGATATTAAATAAGCTACTCTAGAATTCCAGGGGATGCTACTCTGTGATAGTGATATTGGTCAGGCTGGCACTTTGGCAGTGCTTGTAAACGGCATGCGGACATGGGACGCTAGTGGGACACAGATACAGTTACAGCAATAGAAGGCAAGTAAATCCCATCTGCTAGACGTGAAATATGAAGACCACTGCAGCCCCTCTGGTCACAAGTGTCACATACTTTCAAAGAGGTACTCTGAGGAGCCATAGCTTGGAGGTTCTGCAGTGGTTAATCTTGGTCTGTCTTGAATCTGGTACTATTTAGCATTTTTACTGCTGCCCCAGATGGTGAAACACAATATACTCATTTAACCTACAGACAGTACAAACCTGTTAGGGACAGTAAGTGAAGGGAAGGGCAAGACAGACTGCCATTTTCTATGTAGCTCAGGAGTCACCACATTGCTTCATCATGCAGTGCTTGTATCGTACAAGTGTGGAGAGCCTGAGGCAGGCTTCATCTACTCACTAACAGCAGCAGAGGCTGCAAGTAGTACAATTGGCAATTGGTTGGGTACTGACATGGTCATGGCTGCTATTGCCCCTTATATCTTGGAAAGTCATGAGGATTTGCCAAGTAGGGGGCTTAGAGACAGCATATGTGTATGTATATAAGGTCATCTTGCAAAGGGTTGGTCATCTGAAAGACATTTAGCAATGTACAGTGTGCAAGTAAATCACAAACTGTGGTGCACGCATGAAGTCTCCAAGCTCAGATACGACCTGCAAGGTCTTCCATAGCATTTCAGCACTTTTGAATTTGTTTTGTTGTTAAACTCAGTAAACTGTGCCATAACTCACTCCAAGAATGATGGAAAAAGGTCTAATTGCCTGAGTTGTTTCTTACTTTTATGTCTCCTGGAAATGTCTAGAAAGCAATGAAATCGATACTTTAAAATAGTGTGGAAATTTATGAAAACAACAGAATTTCATTTCCTAATATAATTGCTGAATTGATTTGCATATGCAGCAAACTGCTGTGATTTTCTTAGTGGCAATAATAAAGTAGTGTCTGCAGTAATTTAGCAGGTGTTCATAGCTATTTCAAGTGGATGTAAAAGGTTACCGCTTTGATTTAAAAGGTTCATTCAAACTCTTCTTTGCAGAAGTCTAATGGAAGATGAAAGGTTCAAGGTAATGAGAACAAAGCCCATTTGAATCCTGGAGGTATTTTTTTTCTGGAGAGGCTGAGATACTTTTTATGTCCCCAGGACATTCGATAACAGCTTCTATCTCTTTTTTTTTCCCCATATCTAAATTTGCCTGTCTTGAGAACAAATTCACATTTATGGCTATAGTATTTCTCAACTGCATTATGCCTACATCTTATTTTTGTACAAGAGGAACAAATTTTACTAACTTCGGCATAGACTAGCTTTTGAATTCCATTCTTCCTTTCCCATTTTAACTATTTCTAATGGCAGAGATATGTAGGTGAATGAAGATGTTAAACTCCATATTTCTTGCTAGAATAAGACATGCTTTTTCCCGCATCTTGACGGCATGATTTATGATAATACAGTGAGTGAGTCATACTGAAGGCAAATGAGAAGGAAAGCTAGATAGAGACAACTCTCCACAGACTTGTCTGAGATTTCTCTCTGATGAATGGTTAAAATCCTTGCAGTGAGAGCTGTGTGAAATGCTTCTGGCAAGCCTCACTTTTTGGTTAAATATTTTGTGACTTTTTAAAATTTTATCCCATGGTTATTAATGCAGAAAGAAGATGCTTTACAGAGGTGATAGGCAGGAAATTTCCTTCCAACAGCCTTCTCCCTCCTCACAGAAGAAACATAAGGCTATTTTATCTCCATTTCCATGCCTGCAGGATAGAAAGGGGGAAGTGTTAGCAGAGAAGAGCATATGAGTTAAAAAGAGTAAAAGGAAAAGAGCAATTACTAAGAAATCCCTGAAGGTGTGGTTTTCTTTAGGGAAGGACGAGTTTGGGTTAAGAACTCTGTCAGACCTTTAGATTCCTGAAACTGTTTCCTGGGACTGCTGAGGGCTTCTTGTATGACACCGGAAGAGACTCTTAGGTCTAAACCCTATTTGGTTTCCTAATTTCTCATTTGTTGTGAGGACATACCTTTCAAAGAATCCTTTCGATGGGGCATTTACTTTTTGTGCTTCATTTCCCATTTTTGTAAAACTGGAAGCTAATACTGCCTGCTTTTACAGGAATGCTGTGCAGTTAATGCCATGCATTTCTATGAAGTGCTTATATATGACAAGGAGAGTTATTACAGGTAGCAAAAAAGAGAGAACACTGAAGGCACTTTGGTCCATCAACTGCTAAATAAGTCTCAGAGATCTTATTGTTGTGTACATTAAAGCTTTAGAAGTAAAATATCCCTTTGTTTGCCGAGCACAGTACACGTGACATAGATGTAAGTCCATGAATTTTACTCTTCAAACATACAACTTGCTCTACTGAGTCTTGAATAATTTTCCTTCTGCAATCTGCTGGGTAATTCACATTTTAAGAGTTAATTGAATCACTCAAGTTAAAAGCAATCATGTAATTCTGTTCCAAACACAGCTATTACTCCTCTATTTTCTTTTTACGTGCTAAGACAGTGGACTCCTATTTTGTGTTTCACGGGAAATCTAACTTTGCTTTGCATTCTGTTCTGCTAGCTTTTCAGGAATAAAAGTGGAGAAAGGAGCACACCAAGAGGTCACCAGAGGGAGAGGCAGGAGAAGGGACTGAATGTGTGTGGTCTGAAAAGGGCTGAGATGAAGTTTGTGGGACAGTAGGCACGACAAGGGAGTAAGTAGTGACATCGTGGAGTAGGATGCTGGGATCCTTCATATGAACAAAGATCCTGAGTACAAAAACTCAGTTGTTACATGAAAAACAGGGTTTGAAGGAGAATCATCATATCATAGAATCATATGAGGATTGCTCCAAAAGCTATGCCTCCTATTTATTATGTTGATCCATGACATCAGAGGCAAATGTTGGTGTTACAGCAGTAGAGGTTGAATCTTACCACAAATATTTTGTTACACGTTGTTGCCATGTGACAGATGGCAGCAGATGGGCAGTCAGACAAAATGGCATCTGACATGGAAGTGCGGATTAAGTGTGTGTGTCAATAAGTTCCTCCCTTGACACTGACACTTGCTGAACCTGGATGGAGACCAAACAGTGGGAGAGTGGTGCATTTCAGCAGTGACGACAACATGAAAGCCAAGTTTCAGATGGCCAAGCAGATTTTTACAAGTGCAACATGCAGGCTTTAGTATGTTACTGGAAAACATGAACAGCTAATTGTGGTGACTATGTTGAAAAATACTGTGTTGTAGCTCAGATTTTTTTTTTATCAAGTAGTGCTATTGTGCTCTTTGTATCTGTTGTATTATTTTCCACAAAAAAAAAAAAAAAAAACCAGGAGGCATTACTTTTGGAGCAACATACATAGAATGGCTTAGGTTGGAAAGGCCTTTCTGTGGGCAGGGCTGTCCCCCACCAGCTCAGGCTGCTCAGGGTCCCATCCAACTGGCCCTGGGCGGCTCTGCCAGCATCTCACTGCCCTCTGAGTAAAGGATTTCCTCCTAATGTCTAGCCTAAATGTCCCCTCTTTTAGTTTAAAGCCATTCCCCTTGTCCTATCACTATGTACCAGTATAAAAAAAATCTGTCTTATGATCTTCCCTCAAGTACTATAAGACTGCAGTAGGGTTTCCCTGGAGCCTTCTCTTCTTTAGACTGAACAAGCCCAGCTCCTTCAGCCTTTCTTCAGAAGAGAGGTGCTCCAACCCTCTGGTTATCTTTGTGGTCCTTCTCCAACAGCTGTGAATCCACTCTAACAGCTTTACATTTTTCTTGTGTTGGTGGCTCCAGGCCTGGACACAGTCCATGAACTCTGTTGATGGATGAAATTACTTCAACAAACGATAGTAGATAGTAGGCACAAAGATTTAATTCGGAACACACTGGAGTCCCAGATACCCTCCCTCTGATTTATAAGAGCAGAGAAATTGTACAGGTTCAATTATTATAGACATATTTAAACCATCAAAAAATGTCATGAAATATTCTTTGCTACAAAAGTTCGTAAGGTGAATTTCAGAAGAACGGTGCACATCTGAAAAAACTTTTTCCAAGACTTATGGTTCCAGCTATCTGGGTGCACATGGACTTCTTTCAATTCATCTGCAATCCTGTTGGCTCGTGTGGAGCTTAACATATTTGTGATTCCTCATACTGCATTACTGTTTGGTTGCAGTGAAAGGTTTCTCCATTAATGAAGATTATCATTCTTGGAAGGAGAAGGAATTATTGATTTAGTATGGTTGCTTATTGCGTTTTTCATTTTTTGGTGTTCTTTTTTTTCCCCAGGCCTCTTTCCTTTAAAAAGATTTTAGATTTAAAACAAGATCAAATACAACTGTGAAACTGTTTTGCTAATTTTATCTTTTATCCAGGTGAATAGGTTGCAGAATCACAGGCTGATTTTCTTTAAGTTTTTAGCTGAGTAGTAGATATGGTCTGTATTTTTTGTCTTTCAGCCACGTACACAGATGTACTGAAATTTTTAAGGTGATGTAGTTTTTTGGTTATTTTGAGACTAGCAATTTATTTGTACTTTATTACATCCTGTGATGCTATTGAGCCTGAGTTTGTCTTTATTCACAAAACTAGATTATATATATGCAATGAGAATTTATTTGAACACTTTAAATCACCTCCACATTCACTAGAACTTGGACCCAATGATCCCCAGATTATTGAATAATCTTCAAATGAGGCATTTTATTTGTTTTGCAGCTTTTTTTGCACCATAAAGTGTTTCTTTCTAGTGAGCAGCTTTCTGGCACATTACTCATTGCTTCAGAAACATAAGCTTTGTCTATAACAAAACAGTTCTGTTGTAGAAAGAATATATTGCTACTCTGAAATATAGAGCACAGTGCAAATGATCTTTCTTCTGATATATCTTTTTATATAGCCAGTGTTGTCATGACAACCGCAGAAGAGAATTGCCTCTTCAGTTGCAGACACATGACTTTGTCTTTCTGATGAACGTGTCCGTAATTTTCAGCCTCTCAGCTACACAAATACCATCCCTCTCAATTTATTCCTACTCACAGAACTTAGTACGTAAACAGCGCATTACTTATAAGCAGGATAAACTTTTGACTCTGCAAGCACTTAGAAGTCCAGGAGCCTTGAAAATGTGTGTGTGCAGAAATGACACTGAAGGAAGAAGCAGATGAACTGCCCACCTCCTTGTACCTCATGCGATACAGCAAACACAAAGCACTCAGCACTTACGGACTAAAGGACCATTGTCCCTTTAGATTCTCAACTTTTAGATAATACCTTGCAGTTAGGTAATGTGAGTAAAAAAATAGACATACAAAGTTACAGAAATAAAAGTTTAGAGATTTAGGTTCTTTTCTAATCTCAAAGAGTAAAGTCATGTCTAGTGCCCATTTACTTTGTGTCTCAGTTGTGTCACTTTAAGGCTCAGGACAATATACCTTCCCCACTCTCACAGTTACCATGATCAATATTTTATTGACGTCTGCGAGATGTTCCTCCTGTGAAAAGAAGCACAGAATGGAATAAACATTAGTTGGCGACAGAGAAGGAACAGGGAATGAACTTATTGTGCATTTAGCTGAGCTAGTGTGACATCCTGCTTTAAGAGACAAGGGTTAAATGTAGAGTGCTCTGACACCGTGCTGGGAGAAATGAGGTGTTTACAAGCTCATGAGTGACTTATGCTTCCAGATTTCACATTAGCAGCCATTCCTTTGGATAAATATGACAGGGTCTCTCAAATTCCTTTAGACATCCTAGCCTACATCAGGATAAACACCACTTACATTGTCTACAGCTCAAATGGTAATGTAACACCTAGGACAGAGAGAAAACGGGGAATAGCTGAACCTCACTGCATGCCTCCACCAAATTAATAACATTAGTATCGCAAAACAAGACTAGTAGTCTTTGGGAACCTTTTCTAATCTACCTCTGATCAAGAAGCATGAAATCATGGATAACACAGCTAAATATCTGATTATTCCTGTTAGTTCAGAATTGTCTGGTGTTGCAGTGTGGTACTGCGCTCTATCCTCACTGCTAAGAAACAGAGCTTGAAATAGGGTAATATCTTTCCAGGGAATTGAATGCAAACAGACAAAATATATTAAGGCTTCCTCTGAAAACAGGGTTTTCTGACACTTTCTGTGAAAATGATCTTTATTATTCTCTGGTGCATCACCATTTATTGTAGGATCCAATATTCTGTGCTGCTCTGGGTACCTGTGTACCTGCTCAGAAATGGGTTTCAGGTCACTGTCCCACAAAGCCATTTTCTGTTTCACAGTTTCCTGGTAGTGTGTTCAATATTGAAAAATGACAATGATGATTACTACCACAAAATCTTTTCAAACAGCATCCTAAAGACTTTTAAAGCACAAAGTCACTGCTGACTCTCAACTGTCATTGCATGTGACTTCACTATAATTGCATTGTTAGTACATTTTAGCTTTTGATATCAGCAAGCATAGATGCTGCCACATTAGACTGCTTTAAGAATCAACAGAGAGAAATAGGAACAGTTTGCTTTCTATTGACTGCAAGAAGAGAAAAGTGTGCTTAGCTGTGCGTATCAGCACCACATACATGAGATTAATTTCACCCACCATGTCACACTGCCACAAAGAAAAGGACCTGGGAAAGAGCTGTTAGGGTAGCAGAGGCAAAGAGCTATGTCAGCCAAAATCTGTATGTGCTCACCATTTCGTTTTTTTTGTTTTTGTTTTTTAAAGTTGAACTTTCATATTTGTCACTCAAAAAAAAAAAAAAAAATCTCTGCAAAACTGAGTATTTTATTCTGTATCATTTGGAATAGGTTTCTCATTTTCCTAATGCTTTCTCTGCAGTTTTCTGGCTAGAAAGCATTAGTTTAAGTAATTATATGAAGTGCATAACTGAGGTAGATATGCCAAGGACTGGAGTCTTTCTTGGCTTGTCTGACCACAAGGCTAGGATGTCACCTGAAGTACCCAAATCAGGAGCAGGGATGCCTTTGTTCTAAGTAGAGTTATAGTTTCACTTGGTTTATACAGATTTAATGAATTCTGAACCTTGTGTGAGTTCTGCAGGGAAAACTGTCAGTGACAACTTTGGTATTCCCACAATATCTAAGGATATTGCATCTGTTCAGAAGCATGGAATTGAAGGGATTGGAAGAGACCTTCAGAGATCATCTAGTCCAATCCCCTGCTAAAGCAGCTTCCCAGGAACACAGGAAAGTGTCCAAGAGGCAATAGAGCATCCTCAGAGAAGGAGACTCCATACAGCATCTCTGGGCAGTCTGTTCCAGTGCTCTGTCACCCTGAAAGTAAAGCTTTTCTTCATGTTCATCTGGAATTTCCTGTGTCCTAGTTTGTGCCCATTGCCCATTGCCCCTTGTCCTGTCACTTGAACACTACTGAAAAGAGCCTGGCCTCATCCTCTTGATATCCATTCTCCCCTTTGGATATTTATAAGCATTGATAAGATCCCCCCTGTCTTCTCTTGTCCAGGCTGAACAGCCCCAGGTCTCTCAGCCTTTCTCATAAGAGAGATGTGCTAGGCCTCTAATCATATTTGTGGCCCTCCAGTGGATACTGTCTAGGAGATCTCTCTCTTTCTTAAACTGGGAAGCCCAAAACTGGGCACATTATCCCAGATGTGGCCTCACCTCCCTCACTCTGCTTGTTGCACTCTTTTTAATGCACTGCAGGATACTGCTGGCCTTCATGGCCACAAGGGCACACTGCTGGCTCATAGTCACCCTGTTGTCTACCAGGAAACTCCAGTTCTTCTCTGCAGAGCTCCTTTCCAGCTGGTCAGCCCCTAACCTGTACTGGTGCATATGGATGGAATAGCTTTGAGATAATTTATACTCTTATGCTGATTTATATACTTGCTATAAATAACAAGAGAAAATATTCCTAGGTTTATAGCTTTACAAAAAAATCCTCTCAGAATCATTCTTAAAATTGTATGTAGAATAAAATGGATATTTCGGACATGTTATTTGATCACAGGATCATTTGATCACGTTGCAAAAAATAAACAGAACATTATATGTCCACTTCAGGAAACTAGCCACACACTTGTCAGTGTTTGAAAAGCTCTACGCGGTGAGTACTCATGTCAGATGTGTGGGATCCTACAGGGCTAGCTGCCTCTTTTCTCCTTTCCCAGCTGGCCTGGTTTCTGAGGAGAGATGAAACGCAAACTCTGAGGAGTCACAACCTTAGCTTTTTACTCAGGCAACATTTTTTTAAGCAGTGCTTTGGATTTGTGGCTTGACTCCTAGTGTTCTCCATTCACTGATCAACCATTGCTGCCCCTTGATACTTAATTAACATGCTGCTGAGGAACGTGTACAACTGGCATGTTCTCATCCAGATGGATCAGGGACGCTGCGGCTGGACGGTACGGGAGCTGTGGCAGCCCCACAGTGTTGAAATGTCATTAAAATGGCTCTTCCTTCAGCTGCATGGTGAGGGATGCAACACCCTGTGGCACAGCAACAATTGCACAGTATCTTCAAGAGGCTCGTGTAGCTGCTTTCTGTCAGCATTACCAGTAGGAAGCACTAATGTGGATCCTTTGACTATTGCTGTCTCTGTAGGATGAAAATAAATAGGGAGAAATTGGTCACTTTCTCACAAGCTATGACAGTCTTGCTTCTGTTTGCTTTGTCTCCCCGGGATGGTAAAAAGGCAGCACTGTGCCACCTGGGGGCTCTGGGCTGCACAACCAGGCCAAGCCCTCCCCAACACAGTAACCCCCAGAACGTTATTTTTACCCAGCACAGCAGCTCCCAGAACATCTTTTTTCACTCGCAACCCCAATTTTATCTAAAATGTTTCTGAGGGCAGGGAGGGCACTGCTTTCTACCCCAGCAGGCTGCAGCGACTTAGCCAGTCACCACAGATACAGCTGCCATGCCAAGGTCTGCAGGCTGTCTCTCTACCTTCCTCCTCCTCACAGCCCTTCTTTCTGAGGGTCCTGAAACATATGACACCTTGCTGCAGGGACACTGCCCAGCAGAAAGCACAGAAGTGGCCTTTTCAGATGCCAGGGCTCCTCACCCTCCTCATTTCTGAGACTGAGAGGACCCTGGCTACCTCAGCTCACACACCTGATCAGTCCCATATTGTCAATGGACAGCTGAGCTCTCAGTATGCTAGGGAGAAATGTTGAAGCAGCTATAATTAGAGGCGTTCCCAGTCTGTGTAGCAACTTGATGACAAATATCTGAAGCTAAGGGCATGTGATTTCAAGTGTCATTGAGATCATAGGCACTGAATATGCAGGGTGATCACGTGAAAAAAGCTGTTTCAGTGTGCCAACATTTCTAATATGCAATTAACAGAACAAATTAGGTATGCAGGTTTGAAAGTGGAAACAGGCTAAAATATTCTCTGACACCATATTATCTCTTGCCCTTCCCAAACACCTTCTCCTCCTCAATATTAATGAGAAACTCACTGGCATGGGAGACCAGTGATGAAAGCAAAACTTGGATCAAGACTCCAAATCTTGTTGTGGGATTTTAGGGAAATCAGATGGCTCATATAAATGAAGAGTTCAAGAAACACCCACTTCTGCAATCTTCTCTCTGCCTGAATGGGATACATTTTCCTCGTAAATTTATGAACAGAAAGCCTAAAGACTCTGGCACCCACTGATAAGTGACACTGCTACTTCTTATCGGATAAGCCTCAGGAGGTCAGTTGCATGGTGGAAGTCTTGGTTACAGGGTGTTTCCTGAGTTAATGGAAAACAGCTGCAGAGGCAAACCTGCCAAAGCTGAGTATGATAGCAGTGATCTGCACTATAATTGCATATAGGATAATTATTCACTTGTAGAGGAAACTAACAAACAGAAAACCCCATCTTTAAATGCCTTCATGGTCTCAAAGAAAATGATGTAACCTTGAAGGCTGACTGAAGTTTCCAATCCCACCTCCTCTAGCACAAGCCCAGAAGACATAACAGTTTTTCAGGTATGAGGCTATGGGCTATGTTGTCTTCACTGCAGCAACATGCTCCAGGTATAAACTCTCCCACTGAGCTACACAGAGTGAAGCAGCTCTGTTACTGAGGCATTAATCTCAAGCAGAGGAACAGCAGGAAGTACACAAGGAGGTGATGTGATCAAAACTTAATCATCTACAGCTATCAGGAATCATCTCCCTTCTGCCTGTGAGTGTTTTTGTGCCAGCTGCATCTGCAGGGGCTTGGAAATGGGAGGCACTCCAGGGAGTTTGACTGGTGTGCCTGGGTGAAAGTTTCTGCTTGACAGTGGAAGATGTGGAGATAGAGACATTGGGAAGACCAGCTGAAGCAGCACGCTATGCCTACGAACAACTCAGAGATGCTGCAGGAGGGAGCAGTAGAGAGAAAGAAGATACAAGTTTATCCCCTTAATTTATTAGAAAACTTACAATTTTCAATAGGTTACAGGCATATCAGCTCTCCTTTGTCTACCATCAGAATCTTTTTCTCTCAAAAGTAATACTCTGAGTCAATGAACATGGTCACACCATGTCTCGTGCTCTCATGTTATCTTCATCAGAAAGTGGCAGCCATTCCTGTGCTCCTTCCTGGTGTGTGAGCACTGCACGAAGACTGAGCCAACAGTGCACCCTGCAGCAGATATGGAACTCATTTTGTCCTCAGCACTGTACATCAGGCAGTTGTGTAAAAAGCAAAAAGCTGAATTTTAAGGACTTTTCTTACTTCGTTCTTCTGAAACTATAGAGAAATGTCAGTGGGATCCAATTTTCTCCCTGTAAAGATTGTATTGTTAGTGCTGTTCATCCAAACCAAAGCCTTTTCCAACTTTGTCTCAGAAACACAATGACAATCTGTTCTGTATGTTTTAGGTGACACAACTCAGTGTTCAGATGTGGTGCAGCATATTCTGAGTGTGCAGGAGCACCTGCAGGCACCCAGATCTTTAGGGTGACTGTAATCTCCTGCTTGAATCTACTGCACATCTCTTCTACCAAACTGCCTGCAAAGTGATTGAGAAAAGATTGGCGTACAGAGTTGAAGGGAGCTCTCACTTAGCCCGCACTTTCAAGTGATAACCAAAAGAGAAAAAAGCCAGACGAATTTTCTCGGAGCAGAACTACCTGACTGATGCAGTGGCCTATAATTTCCTGCTGACTTTGCAACCCAGAGGAGGATCCAGTGCCCAGGAGAGCATTGGGCTTCCCTCTGAAATGGTGAGGTGAGAGGATGGACTCTGACACTTTCTTTGACACTTTCTTTCCCATGAGAATTCAGGTAAGGGAGGAAAATTTGTTTTAACATTAATTCTGTGGAAACAGGCAGTCCTTTCTTAATATCATTTTTCACTTTATATGAAATGTTTATTTCAACCAAGATAAAAAGAATTATATCTTTATATTTACTCCAAATGAAATGTAATGGAAACTCTTTTTATACATTTTTTTTAAGGATAAATAACTAGACAATGCCAGGACATGATGATATCAATTACACCCACAGTTTATGTCCCAGAATAGATTAAGTTATCTGTCAAGGCCATGCAGGCTCTGGCCCTGCAATTGGATGACCTTCGGTCTTGCCCTAGTCAGCAGCCTGCACCCAGGCAATGCACATTCTTGTTTACAAATATACAAGCACTTTAAAGGATAGTTGCCTCATAGTCTCTGATCCAATATCTTCAGTATAATCAGGAGTCTCTTGTATGCATGCATCAGCTCTCCTAAAGTGAAGTTTTCCTTGATGATAGGCTTTTCTGATCTGCAGGTAACATTTCTGCAATTTCACAGAGTGAAAATCAGGAGTGCAAGCTTTATCAGTGAAACTGTTTAGAAGAGCAAGAAAATATCATCATACATCCATACCAGGAACTGGCTGAATTTCTGTGTTACCTAAGCATAATGTGAATATGTTTCATTTATGGCATCATCTAAAATCCTCATTGTAGTTCCCCCTAAACTTCTGTTTTTTTCATGTCATTTGTAGAAAGACAGAATATCCACCAAGTGCAAACTAGCATAATCACAAAAAGAAAATTCTAAATACCTGGACAAAACCAGGTCTTTAAAAATACCAATGCACTAAATTTAGGGTTTGGATATTTAAATATGTTAATTTTAGCATTAAGGCACCAAATAGATTTCAGGATAGCTTTTCAGATTTGTTTTCTTACTACTTTTTTTTTTTTTCTGCAGTGTCTCAAAGTACCTTCTATGTTAAAAAGACTGAATTTTTTAGGTAAAACTGCAAAACTAATCAAATACAGGACATTGCACCCAGCAAATTTAAGATTTGATGTTTGCTCATTGTTTATAATTCAAACTACCTGCAACTTCTTCAGACCCAAGGTCCAAATCATCATAATGAAAATAAATAGGTCACATTAGGATACTAATATTAACTACTCTAATGAGAATATCAGTGGGCACTTCTTTGTTGTCCCTTGACTGCCAACAGAGAAAATCCAAGTAAGCCAGGCATGGATGGCAAATTGTGTGCAGATAGATAAGAGAGTAAAGTAGATGTTGAAGTACAGCTCCTGCTGATGGTCGTATCTAAGGCCAAGACATGGTCTATCAGTTGTTGGGCAAACTGTGGAACATTTCTTGATACAATCACTAAAGTAGTGTAGACACTGCTAATAGAAGCTGCAACTATAAAAAGAAAATACTAAATAATGTATGCAAAAATTATCATTTAAATGGAGCTGATGAAATGATCCTTTTGAAGAAATATTTTCACCTGTTAGCTACACAATGGTGTTGTTGAAATGAAATGAGAAAACAAATGCATACATTTAACTTTTTACTAAACTTAATGTATTCTCAATACTTGATGTTTTTTCCTCGCATGTCTTTGTGCCAACAAAAGTTTCTTCCAATGACAGCAAAGTGACATGAAGTTTTCCCATGACTTTGTATTTCATGCTTCTAGCTTTCCTAGACATTTTTGAGACTTTCACTTGTATTGCAGAAACATTTTCTGTGCTCCAAAAGATATAGAAAACAAACTGTCTCATTTTTTCTTCTTGAAAAAATGCTCAAAGTACATTCTGAGGTTTAATATAAGGAACGATTTATGATTTTTCACCATTATCATGCAGGGTGTGAATTCATGAATTAAAAACACGACACAAGAAGAATGTTTCCTAAGAAAATCAAAATTCAAATGACAAGTTTGCCGTTTATCATTTAAATCTTCAGTGTATGTTGAGCCAACAGCAAATCTTCATGTCAGCCAGACTTGAGAGAGCCCTGAGTAAGCCTGTCTACTAATTCCAGACTGAATGGAGTGAGTCCTAATTTTAATAGAAAAGCCCATATTTACCTGCTACTCCTGCCTGACTCAGTTGTTATTTTTCATGGTCCAATGAGTTGCATTATTAGTTCTAATTCTGTCTTGGTTAGTTTGCACCAGCAAAGAAAAGTCCTGTGTGGGGGAGAAGAAATGCACTCTATTTTATCAAAGCCTTCTATAAGGGCTAAAAGCAAAGCCTTTGGCAGAACTTATGTGGAAGGGGACTTTGGGATGGGGGAGCAGAACCATGATTTCATGACAAATGTGTTTGAGAGTTCCTCTCACTGTTTCTGAAGCATAGCAAGTGCCATGCAGTTTCATATCCAAGCTCTGTTGCAACTACTGTGCTGGAGAGTGGAAAATAACCTAATTGCCCTAAAGGTAACACTAGGCTTGTGGCCAAAAACTTAAAAACTAACAGGATCTTTCCGAGTTTGAAATGTTGAAATCAACAGATTGATCTTCAGTTGGTGCGAACAAGAATGAAATCATGGAGTTTGATGGGATGGCTTTATAGTCTGTTGGAATCCTTTTTTATAGCTGCTTTTTGTTTTGAAATGGTCACCTAAAATGGTTAAACAGCAAGCAGAAATGGTCAGAAACCCTGCTGGCAGACATCTAATTCCTACTACATGCATATAAGTTGTGTTTACTTGTGTGCAGTTATCTGCCCAGCTTTTAATCACAAAAGCAAACTGTAATGTGAATAAAATTACCTGTGAACAAGATCAGTGCACTTTAAAGAATTTTTTTGAAAGCTACATTGTAGATTAAGAATATTTTAAAAAATAGACTTTGGCATTACTATGTTTAGTCTTGTGCTCGAAATCATTACATTTTTAATTCCCTCCATTTTCTTCAGTGCAGAAGTAGTTTTGAATTTCCTGTTTCATTGCCATCCAGCACTCACCACTCATGAGCTGCAAAAGTAATAAACTGGTCCGTTCATGCAGCAGAGAGAAAAATATGTATCTTCCCATATCTTCTAGTTTTAAGTTTTCTGAGGGATAAGGAAGAAAGGAAGTGTTATGCCACTTTCTCCTCTGGTTGGTGAGGAAGCTGGACACCAAATAATCTGCCAGTTCTGGAATTATTTCCCTCCTCTTGTGCCATCTGGCTACCTTACAAAGGCCATGTTATATTTTAATGTAAATGCAAAGAAGCTAAGAAAGTTTAAACAAGCTATCCAATTGTGTTGAATACTTTTGTTAAAATACTAATATTTTAAATATGAGGAAATC
>JAOWBP010050553.1:0-18928 GCA_028571105.1 Tragopan temminckii
ACCCCCAGGCAGATCGACACTTCCAGCCAACTTGGTGTCATCTGCAGACTTACTGAGGGTGCACTCAATGCCCTCATTCAGGTCATCAATAAAGATATTGAAGAGGACAGGCCCCAGCACCAACCCCTGGGGAACACCACTTGTGACCAGTTGTCAGTTGGATTTAGCTCCACTCACCACCACTCTCTGGGTACCTGGCCCTTCAGCCAGTTTCCTACCCAGACAAGAGTGTACTTGTCCAAACCACAGGCTGCCAGCTTCTGCAGGAGAATGCTGTGGGAGACAGTGTCACAAGCCTTGCTGAAGTCTAGGTAGACTACATCAACAGCCTTTCCCTCATCCACCAGACAGGTCACTAGATCATAGAAGGAGATCAGGTTGGTATGTTGCTGTACATCTCCAATAGTTCAGATTTCTGGAGTAAACTCCTGGCATTCTTTGTCCATTGACAGTCAAATTAAATGTATAGAACATATTAGGGGCTTGAACTTCTGTTGGTTGAATACCTCCATAAAAATTCATAATGAATTTCTTATAACCTATCCAATGGTATTAACAAATAACTATTCACAGTAGTTATACTTATTTCCTGGGGAGATCCAGAAATTCACCAGGAAAAAAAAATGATTTCCTGCAATTTGGTTGGGGAGATTTAATTATTATGTTGTTTTCTTTAGAAGATAAATAAATCTAGAAATCCCTCCTACTTTTCTGATGCTGTTTCTCAGAATGCGTGTATTTAAAATCATTTTAGTCTTAAATATACATATTGCAGATGGAGTGTTTGAGTAATGTCCTCCATATTGCTGTGTATGTACATAAACAGTCACATTTTATTTCCTCTCTTCACTTCTCTGGATAATCATCTCTACTGTGGAAGGGAAACAAACAGTATAAGCATAGAAAAGAAAAATGAGGGACTAAAAAGGATAAGGTTAGGAACTAAAGAATTTAAAGAGAAAGAAAAGAAGAATAATTTCAAAGAAGACAAGGAGAAGTGAGAAAGGAACTGGAAAAACAGATATCTGTAAAAGAAAAATGGACCAGAATATGATAAAAGAAAAAAATGACAAGGGGAAATGTAGGAAAGGATGACAAAACAGAACTGACTGTAGCAGACTTTGAGAGGGGAACTTCAAACATCCCAAGGTTTCAGCCGGTGGCTTTTTTCCCACACTTTCACAAAGAAAGGAAGAAATTTACTTACAGTGTTGTCACAAAAGAAAAAATATAAATATCTCAAAAATAACAAGCTGTCTTGGATTGTGTGGTAATTATAATAAATTTGGGAATGAACTCAGCTTTATTTCACCAGTAGGCATCTGCAATAATGAAAACAACAGCAGTAAGCCAAGTATGATGTTAAGAGGAAGAGCTAATAAAGAATTATGATAAACAAAGTGTGAAATATTTTTGTTTCATTGTTTGATTTCTTGGAATAAATATGACAGACTCCAAAGGTAAGAGAAAAATAAAAGAAGTTAGGAAAAACTGAAATGTAAATATGGCGCTGAGAAGGAAAAGAAAGGGTGGTAGAAGATACAAGTTTAATCACCTACCAGAACATTTTTTAATTTATGAATTCACTCATTCATCTTAATCTCATCATGATATCAGATCTGAATGCCTAAAGGCCAGAAATGGTTTAATTTCACCTCTCCTCCCTAAAAGGCAACTGAGAGATGATGATATAAATTCATTATTCCTGTTCAGCAGTTCTCTGTGCTTTTAATGCGATAGCAAAACAAACCATCTGATCTGTGGTGAGGCATTGCTGATGTAGTTCCCAATTTAACAATATCCACTTTTGATATTACTGCCTTAGAAAGTATGTAGGAAGGCCCTTGGGTGTTTACCTGTACTGCAGGATACCAGATAAAGTAGATGGCATGGATTTGGGTAATTTCCCTTCTTAGTATTTTTAAAAGCCCACAGAAATCACACTGTGGTGGTACAAGCATTCTGACTTGTGCTGAGAAAATACTGTCCCTGTCTTTTCACACACAGACTGAGTACTAAAGAACAGACATGGACTCTTAGGATGGAGATAAGCAAAGTTTTAGGAATGAGACAACCCCCTCTGACCTGGAATTATTATGAATCTTTGACTTCCTAAGTGCCTAAATTATTTACCATCTTACCTTCTCCATATTTGATATTTCTTATGATCACCTAAATCAATATAAAACTCTTTATAGTCATTGCAAAGGCAGAGATATAATGAAAATGAAATGAAATTATGAACCATTCAGCTAAAATATGATATTACCTTGCAGGTATACTAGCTAATAGTTTTTACACTCAAGGAGAGTAGTCGAGTCAAAAACAGCTGCACATTCTGAAAATGATTTGAGCATTTTTTGTGTGTGTGTGCTTGTTTTTTTTTTTTCATTTTTAATGTTTGCTTGTTTTGTTTTGTTTCATTTACTTTATTTTTTTTTTACTATAAACTTTAAGATATGTTTCCCTGAAAGTTTTGTCTTTCAGTTCAACAGATGCATTATTTATACAACTAACTAAGCTTCAACGACCTTCCATACAGATATCCTCAAACAAGAAACAAACAGGATAAGGAGTATTGAGGGGAAGAGGAATTATCTTTAAGCATTTCATAACACTGAAGAAACTGTCCTTGTGATATTAATGAAAAGAGAGCTAAAAGAAATCTGTGATAAGGAAGAAAACAAACAGAGATGGAAGTAATCCCAGTTTATAATCCTTTTATAAACTTTTTCAGAAGGTAGAACTTTTCCCTGGTCCTTGTGATAGTGGGAAGTTATATTTCAAGAAAAAAACTTGTACATCACAGTAATTGATTCTATTTAACTTCTGAGATTAAACAAAATTAATCAGAAAAAAATTATTGCCATGGTACTGTCAGATGGAAGTAAGGTGAGAGTCTTAATGACCACTGTTAGTAAACTGGCAATGGAAAAAAATTAGAGCTTTAGTGTTTTTTTTCACACATTTATTCTGGCATCCCCGGAGCTGGCTGATGAGTGTATCTCTACAGGCACAAAAGAAATATGTATTGGATGAGAGAGCACTTGGTTTTCATGCATTCATTAGGAACTACTTTTTTCATCTTCGTTACAATGATCTTGGTGTTGTCTACATTTGGTGTAACTTGCAAAATTAAAGAAGTGATACTAGGGAACTAAGTCTTATTTTCAATTTATAAATGCATTTGCTACACAAAGAAGTCTCAACAAAAGTGTTCTCTTTTTTTAATTTTGTTGTTATGAGGCTTTTTTATGTTTTTTTTTTGTTGTTGTTGTTTTGTTTTGTTTTAATTTTGTTTGGTTTGGGTTTTGATTATATATATGTAATAGCTCTAAAATAGTCATTACATTGTCATCAAATAAACATTGATTAGACTTCTTTGCTTTCAGGTGTAAACTAGATATAGATACAAGCCTGCTACATATGTGTAATATTTTCTCATAAAGCAATAATCATAAGGCTTTTTTTTTAAAGGTAGCAAAAGAAGATGGTTAAATCTGCAGAGAATACAGATAATCATTTTAGGAAGGGAAAGGTTAAAATCCAAATACAATGACAAGATCAGAATATAAATGGGAAATGGCAACTATTGTGGAAGAAAACATGAAAATAAATTGAAACTTGTGGAAAAGATGGAAAGAGTAAGGATAAAACTGATCTTTTATTTACTCTTTAATTCACCTAAAATTCTAACTTCAGCATCCATCTATCCCACTCTATTTTGTGTATAACAAAACTTTTGTCAGTACAACATAAGGACATCCAGTGCTTGACTTCTGTCCTCTCCCCTGGAAGCAATGATGGATATTTTATTAATCATCACTCTTGCTTCATGTCTCTTCCTCCTGAAGGTGAGGAGGCAGTGACAAAGCTAAGCAGAGGGTTTTGTTTTCATTCTTGGTTCTAATCCCTTTGTCTTTAGAATGTAAATAGATAGAAACAGTAAATAAATAGATAATATCTCCTTTATTTCAGGAGGCTTTTTCTTCTTCTTCTTCTTCTTTTTTCTGGTTGTTTTTTTTTTTGTTGTTGTTGGTTTTTTGTTTTTGGTTTTTTTTTTTTCCCCCATGACAAGTTGAGAAAGAGACCAAAGAGTAGATACTGTGTGGCTTGTCTGATTTCGATCCATGATCATAGGGTGAGCAGAAAGAGCAGATGCCCTATCACTGTTCTACAGTGGGGCTGTGCTGTGGCTTGACCATGGTGGTTTTCGTCTGCTTCCCTGCAGAACTTCACAGGAAGGGCTCTCAAGGAACTTTTGGATCTCTGTTGTTGCAGCATGCACAGTACTGAGCTAAGGAAAATCATAATTCTGCGCATGAATGGTGTTTGAATTTTATGATATACTGTACTGCATCTCCAAACACTATTTTGATGGCTTTTGTTGTTGTTGTTTTGTTGTTTTTCTGAGTGAGAGGGTGGTCTGGCAGTGGAGCAGGTTCTCCAGAGCAGTGGTCATGGCACCAAGCTTCCCAAGTTCAAGGAGCATTTGGACAGTGCTTTCAGATATAGGATTTGAATTTTGGATAATCCTGGAAGGAGATTGCATTTGAAGCCCATGATTCTTTTGGATCCCTTCCAGCAAAAGCTAAAATTCAATGAGTTCTATGAGTTTAATCATCCACCTTCCCACTAAGCATTTTTTAGTTTTCTGTTTACACATGTCTCCTATTGGTAATAATATATGTTCTTGGTAAACAATATTTTAAATATCAGTTTAAAATGTTATATTCACCATTTACCCAGCAATTTTAAACAGTGATTTCATCCTAAGACTAAGTGAATCACCCTCTTCATTAGTTTTGTAGATTGGACTGAAACTCTCACCATAGTGATTTGTAATCTAGGATTATCTCAATTCCTGCAGAGAGGATATGCATCTTAAAAATACTACAGCTAAGCAGAGAACCTCAGAAGAATCACCTAGCACATTATTGGTAAAACATAACAGGATTTGCTGAAGAATGTATTTCATCAGCCAGAAGTGAAACTTATATAAACACAAGGTACTAAAAGAAAAGAGCCTTAGAAAAAACTCACACCTACCCAAAGCAATAGGAAATTGTGTGACATATTTGTGATCAAAACAGTCAATTCAACAAGCAGATTTTCTGCATTGGGCAGGTAGGTTCACGTAAGTACAACCATATACATTGTAATCAACAACTCACTAAACTACTTAAAAAATGAAAACAAACCAATATAAAATAGACTTTGAACAAAAGAATCAGTTTTAAGGAGAGACTTAACCATAAATTTGCTATAAGTTACTCTGGAATTCTGACACAAATAAACCTGATTCAGAATATAATTACAATTACATTGATTGTCTGTACATTTCTGTCTTAGTTTCCCTCCAGATTATCTTTTAATTAGTTTTGAATATATGGAAGCATATTTGTTCATATATCACACTAGCTACATCTTGTATAGCACTGTATCGTCCAATTTTAAGCTTCTTGTGGAAATTCCTTTAGCTGAGAACCAATATTTGAGCGTTCTGTAAATTTTTACCTCTGTTTCAGTTCTATTTTCTTTCATTCAGATGTGTCATGAGTCTGGAAGTCTTGAACTGAGAATTTGAAATCATGTCTTGTACTTGATTTGCTAGTTTTCTCTCAGTTTATTCTTCTTCTTCCTCTTTATTAAATTGAATTGTGAGAGAGCAATATTTGTATAGAAAAAAAAGAAAAAGATAAAAATGCATGCTATTTCAGATGTTATGAAATGTTAGGGAGGTTTAGAAACAAAAATCCCTTGATGATTAACATATTTGACCAAGAACAAATTAGGTGAAACAATAAGTGCATAAGATCTTGACTCCATGTCTATAACTTGAGCATGCTTCTCCTAAGCTGTAGTACAGGGCTTAGAGTTTCACATCTTCCAAATGACACATAAAATGTTGACAGAGCATTCTGAATGCCAATTTCAGCTTTGAATTAACTATGATCAGGATAATAGAGTGTATTGAAGGATATGCGCCAGTTACAACTAAAGATACTGCAACCTTCACAAAATCTTTGCTTTGAGAAGTTGACAAAGTCAAAAGAATTTGAGCTACAAAACTGGAAATATATAAGATCAGGAAAGAAATAATGGATTTGATGGCAATTAGGTGAACATCTATCAAAGGATCCCTGAAGCTATCTACATAGCGTTGCATTTTCTTGGTGTGTTTCCACAGAGAATTAATTAATAGGCCTGAAGTTATCACAGATAGTACCAGAGGAAAAAAGCAACCTGTAAAGTAAAGAAGAAGCAGGTATAAATGTGAAGTATCCCAGCCACTGATATGTGTTGTGCTATTGTCTCCACAGTTCCCCGTTGACCTGCAGAGGTAGGTGTTGGGTGTAATCCACAATAAGGGAAATGAAGTTACAGAAGAGATTAACAGTGATCCTAGAAGCAGCCATGGGATCATCGCAGTTATTCTGAGCTTGATTTGTAGCAACAACCATTGTGTGACGTTGATTATTTTAACACAGTAGAGGACATAAAGCCAAGTGCTGAACCACAAACTGGCATGGTTTACAAACATCCATATAGCACCAAAAGTTTTGTACACAGAAGCCAACTTAAACACATCTGTAAAGTAGAGACTGTGAATGTACATCATTACAGTCACCTGCAAAATAAATCTTGATGTGCTCAGGAAGATGAGGATCATATCAGCTGCAGATATTCTTTTGTTTTTGATCCAGTTAATGCTATTAACAGCAGTAATAAATCCATTTCCCATAAATCCAACAACGACTTCAATAGCAACAATGCACATTGAAATGATGAGAACTGGTGGTAACATCTTGTTGCTCTGGTCGCTTCTGCCTGTTTAACCTGTGGAGCTGTGCAAGAAGATGAGCAGACCACACAGTACATGACTAGCTCTAGTCCCAGACTGCTCACTTTATATCTAAGAAGAAAAACACATCTGGAATTGATAGCAGAAAATGATTGCTGGGGTTGTTCCTGAATTTGCAAATTAGAGAAGGACTTAGCAATTAATTCTAACCTTTCACATACAAAAGATTTGCCTACATTTTTCATTAGGGATATGAGGTAGTCAGCTGTATTAACCTTCCAATTTTTATCCTATTATATTCCTACCTAGCATGACAGAAGGCTCTATGACTCCGTGGTTTGACTGTACCTGGCAATGTGGAAGGGATGTATCACACAACCCACCCCAGGCAGCAGCTTGTTAGGAGATAACAAGAGATTACTCATCCACAGACTCATTAATTCAATCTACAAAAGTAATCATAAAGCCATAGAATTGTTTGAGTTGAAGGGCCTCTTAAATTTTATCTACTCCAACTCCCTTGCAATTAACAGGGATATAACTAAATCGGGTAATGCTGGAACAGTAATATTGTCAAGAAATACTTTCATGAATTATAAACATATGAAGGAATAAAGAAAGACATTGACAACAGAGTAGGAAGCATCTGAAATCATCTGGCTACTGGAAAAGTACTTGAAGTTTTTAGACAATAAATTATTTATTGTTTTTTGAAGAGAACTTTGTTCTGGAGTCCATTTCTCAACAAAGTAAAATGACTCAAAGTGAAAGACAGGCCAAGCTTCTAATCACAATGAAATAAAACCTGCCAGCTGGATTTAATACTTACCATTATGCCCAAGCTTCAAGTTTTTGATGAATTGTACAGCAGTGAAATAGCTAATTTAAACTAGTATAAGTACATATCTTCATCAATTTACTGAAATGAAAATCTCTTTATTTTTGTTTTTCTGTCAATACTTCAGTCATGTTGAATTTACACTGAAGCTTAGGTCCTACTTATCACAGTTACAGAAAGGGAGGGGAGGCGACGGGAGAGGAAAGAAGAGGAGAGGAGAGAAGTGTAACTTGATTCTCTTTCATTTATTTCTACTGGGAATGATTAATGATGAAAATGCATTGGAACAGGCTGCCAAGGAAGTGATGGAGTCAACATCCCTGGACGTTTTCAAGAATAGGTGTGACACTGAGGGATATAGTTTAGTGAACATGGTGGTGATGGAATAATGGTTGGACTAGAAGATGTTAGAGGAGTTTTCCAACCTTAATGATTCTATGATTCTATGAAAATAATGGTTTTTTTTACTGTAAAAATTTGGAATTAACTAATACTGGGATTGTAAGCTTCCTTGATTATTCAATTTTATAGAACGAATACATTAAAAAGTTCTTAGCAAAAAAACAAATAGAGATCAGAATTTTAAAGACATCTACATAATATCATGTCATTGGAAACATGGAATCAGAGATTCACTTTGATGTGATGTGTCTCCACAAAGAGACAAGCTGTAATTTGAGTGGAACAAATATTGTAATAAAGGAAAGAAGATACTCTATGAAGGAAGAACATAAAGGACTTTCATAGCTCAGATAGGGCATTAGTGCCCTTTTGTAGACTCACTTTTGAGCTACAGAATTCACAGTCATGATCAGAACAGGTTTGATTGGTAAAAGAGGCACAGGAGACCAAACAACATATCAGAGTTCCTTGACTTTATCCTCTGGAAAAGCATTTTTTGTGAACGCATAAAGGCATCTGAGCCACGGGGTGAAGCATGCACTAGTAATTCTTAAAAAGTTATAGAACAACATTAGCATGACACAAACAGTAAATTCTGCAGAGAAGAGTCAGAATTTATATGATGTTTTTTTCTTGCAAGATGAATCGCACCATATTCATAAAAGGCAGGCAGATTCAGTTCACTGGGTAACAGCTTTCCCCTTTTGATTCATGCATTCCAATTAACAACTGTAATAAATACTCTTTCCACAATCTCTACAATGATTTTAATTGTTGAAGTAGTTAGATTATTAAAGCACAGCAAACGGTTTTTGGCTCTTGTAAAACATTGCCTATTCTGCTCATTCAGAAATCCACAAAATACCAATTAACTGTTATCTGGTTAATCTTTCAGCCTTTTACTGTGTGCAAGAAGCATATGAACATAACACTAGAAGATTTATTCCTGGTATTGTTCAGGATGATGCGTATCTTGGAAATGTTTCTGATGAACCATCCAACTACAGTCAATGTTTCACAATTTTTAGTGAGAAGTAATTGTCTACAGCTGAATTGGGGATAGAAAAATTAGAATGTGTTTAATGGGACTGCCATTTTTGCATAATGTATCTGGCATTTTTTGAAGTGAGAGCTTTGATTTTAGTGTGACATGACAGGTGCTCAAACTATCACCAACCTTCCAGATGCTCACTAATCTCTCTACTTCCTAACAGAAATGCCTTTTTGTGTGCTGCATCAATCTAAACCTCAATTAAATTTCAAAATCTAAAGATTTCTAAAGTGATAGGTCCAGCACATTTAAAAACCATATTTCTAAGAGCATTGTCCAAACACTTCTTGAGCTCTAGCAGATTTGGTGTCGTGTTCCCTGCCTTGGGCAGCCTGTTCCACGCCAACCACTCTCTGATGAAGGTCCTTCTAGCTCCACCCTGAATCTCCCCTGATGCTGCTCTATGCGGTTCTCTCAGGTCCTGTCGTTGTCACCAGAGAGCAGAGCTCAGGTACTGGATCTTCATTACATACATTCACCTTTAAATAATGAGCTCTTAAGCAAATAAGCTTTTTACAGTCCACAATGAACTGCACATAATATTTATAGCACTGGTTAAGACACTGAGGTACTTAGTACTAATAGCAAAACAAATGAATAATAATTAAAAAAAAAAGAAGCATGAAAGAATACTTCCTGTAGAAGATGAAGAAATAGTTTTGCAAAACTTGCAAAAAGTATACATATAAGTCATCTGGGTTTAGACACTCGCCCAGAAACTCAATATTCCTGGCTCTCCTACTGTAAACATGGTTGGTTGCACCCATGACACTTTCTAAAAGTGTATCAAGGATTCTTCAGACATTTACCAAGCTGTGGAAGGCTTGTGATCCTTAATAAAACATCCTGTATCTGGTAAACAACAATAAATCACACTGCCATTTAACACATTGGTGACTTTATATTGCACAGAGAAATAATGCTGTGAAATACAACAAAAACACACGAGAAAGGGCGATAAAGACTATTACCACTAATTTGCAAGTTGTCATGCTGCTGTCATTGTTGACCTGGAAATAACATACTGTTAATTTCAGTAAGATACTATTTGCTTTTTTTCAGAAGGTCAAAATGGAAGACTGATCAGATGCAGGTAGTGGAAGGAGTCCTTCAAAGTAAGGGTCAAAAAGACCAAAAAATGTCACACAGATGAAACAAAGGAGTAACTAAAATTTTAAAATACACACCAGAAGAAAGGAAAAGAAGACTGAAACAAACTACTGGCTGTAATCAGTCGCTCTTTGCCATGATGGAAAAAGTCTAATACAAGCATTAATTTATGCAATTAGTTTTTGTAAAGATGAGTCAAGACAGCATTTGTAAAGACGAGTTTGTGCTTGATACCAAGTAAAGTATGAAAAAATATGTGTTTACTTCCTGAGTAACTGGATACCACCTGCATCACTCACTCATATTCCCTCCTCTCATTCCCCTCTAGTTTGTGTCTTTACCTTCAACATACCAGCAACTGATTTAATTCCCTCCAAAATCCACTTATCCCAAGAGTCTTACCAAAACCTTGCCCTATACCACAGTGTAAGACACAATAGGACCACTCATTCATCCCCTATCAAAATTCAATTTACAAATGAAATAGCTGCTAGACTATGCTTATGTCCTCTTATAACCCATATGCTTTCCCGCCAGTAAAGAAGCTGAGAATGCATGTGAGGTTGGGAGGGTATATATCCAGGACAGATGACTAAAGGGTTATTATGTGACATATGTTGTCATATTAGTAGTAAAAGCTGGGAACAGAAGGCAAAATTTTTGGAGTTACAGTGTTTGTCTTCCCCAGTAGCATTACAGAAGATTAAGCCATGGTTTTCCTGAAAATAGCTGAATAACTGCCTGCCACTGAGAAGGAGTGAATGAATTCCATGTTTTCCTTTTTGTTGTATGCATAGCTTTTTCTTTTCCTATTGAAGGGTGAGAAGGGCCCCATAGTAAAAGAGTAAAAGGTGAGAAAAAGGCTTACTTGGGTTACAGAGTTTGATTCCGCACATCACTATTGAACTGTCTTTATCCCACCAGTGAGTTTTTTCACTCTTATTCTTTCAATTTTTCTCCTATTCCACAAAGGGGGAGTAAGCAAGCTCTGTAGGTCTTAGCTGTCATGGAACTAACCCACAGCAGGCCCTCAGTATGATGAGTGTTTTGGGGGTCTTTTTTTGCTCTTATTGAAATAAATATAGACTTCTTAGAATAAATGAATGATTTCAACTTCTTAGTTTGTCATCATCATGGAGTTTTCCCTTGTAAGCTGACAAAAACATGAAAAAATTCCACAGTTCCATGATCATACACAACATCAAGAAGAAAATGTTTAATTACATTAGTCAAAGCATTAGAACTTGCCCAGAGGATGCGATGACATTTTGAGCTTTGAAAAAGCCAATCCAGAATCATCAGGAGAATTACAACCTGAAATTTATTTCTTCTTAAGCAAGGGAAGAAAGGATGAAGAGAAATCTTATGTTGACTTGTGCTCAATATTCCCTTTCTTAGGCTACCAGTAATTAAGTTAAAGGTTAAATGTCTCAATCACAGGATACAGTAAGTTACAATAAGTAATAAGTAAACCCCAAACTACTTTTTAGAGACACAGTAAACCTGACTTTCACAGAATCGTGGAGTTGTTAAGACTGGAATAGTCTACTGAGATCATCTAGTCCAGCCATCAACCCATTCCCACCATGTCCACTAAACCATGCCCTTTAGTACAATGATTTTGGAAAGAACACACAATTCAAGAAACAGTTTTGCAGCCCATTTGCAGAGAAGAGGGTGTTGATGATCTTGCACACTGAGACATTCATTCACTGTTTTTCACAAACACAGTACAAGATATTTTCTCCATATCCTAGTGTCAATAATTTCTATTATGTACTTTCTGGGAGTCTACAGTTGATTTCCTTTTGTAGACCTCCACCAGTTCCCAGGTCTCCGTTAAGTTCTGTGGTATATCTGGCCTCCCTCTTCTGATGCCTAAAAAGCCCAAGGCCAGTGACACTAGATTACTATGTTTGGCCAATAAAAGATGTTTCAGCACCCAGAAATAAATCACTTTTATTTTGTCACTATGTTTGAACCCAGATGGACTGAGAAATCAGGAATTAGAAGATCTAAGACAACAACAAAAACCCAGCAACAACAACAACAACAACAAAACAAACATAAGAAATCCTATCATGTAATCTGCATTAATTAATGTATTGGAGGAACAAAGCTTAACCACATGTTTTTTTGTCTCTTTATTAGACTTCTTTTTCATAATATTGTTTTTAAGCTGTAATACACATCTTTAGAAATCTGTCCTCTGTTTTCAAATGTATTTGGAGTATATATTTATCTCATGACAGTACTTTCCAATATTTAGGTGATGCAATTCATTTAAACCATTCATACCGGAAGACCAAAACCATCCTGGGCTGCATCAAAAGAAGTGTAGCCAGAAGGGGTGAGAGGTAATTTTCCCCCTCTATTCTGCCTTTGTGAGGCCCCATCTGGGGTACTGTGTCCAGGTCTGCGGCCCCCAGCACACGAAAGGTGTGGAACCATTGGAGTGTGTCTAGAGGGATGGAGCACCTCTCCTTTGAAAAGAATGTTTGAGTGAACTGAGCTTGTTTAGCCGGGAGAACAGGTTCCCTGGAGACTTCATTACAGCCTTCCAGTATTTGAAGGGAGATTGCAAGCAGGAAGTGTAGTAACTTTTTACATGGTCTAATAGTGATAAGACAAAGAGGAATGGCTTTCAAGTAAAAGAGGGAGATTTAGAGAAAAATTTTTACTTGACTGATGAGGCACTGCAACAGGCTGCCCGAAAAGCTGTGAATACCTATTCTTAGGGGCATTTAAGGCCAAGCTGGATGGGGTCCTGGGTAGCCTGATCTAGTGGGTGACAACCAGTCAGGGGGTTTGGAGCTTGATGATCTTTTAGGGCTCTTCCAACCTAAACCATTCTATGATTCTATGATTCTCCAATTCTGTAATTTAATAATATATCATTTTCATTTAAAAATAATATCTTAGTAGCCCTTTAAGGAATTCTTCTATACTCTTTGTAAGCAATACTTGAAATTCAATAAATTAGGACCTCTGTCTTTCCTGTTGCAATGAAACCATCAAATGGAACAGTGAAAACAACTTTACACAGTGATGCCATTAAAGATTGTATTGTCAAAGTCACCGCACTGGTAATTTTAAATATGTAGCTTTTTAATTATCAAATTTTAAGTGCTCACTTTTGTCAACTGTATACTTTTCAAACATGTGTGCCTTTTAATGCATAAAGAGCATGTAAGTATTGTAACCATAATACCATTTGCAGGTCTCCATTATTTCAGTGCTGTTAGCATCAGCCTTGCAGGTACATAATTCTGGATCCGCTTATGTTTGTATAACTACTGTGCCATTTTGACAGACGACTGCAATGCAAATCCCTTTGTCAATACTCCAACCACCTGTGATGCAAATTTAGATTAATCCTGATTTTCACTGCTTACTTACACTTTTTCGGTAACAAAAGCGACACATGTCACAGCAAATCCTACTCACCTTGAAAGTCTGCAATATATTTGACACTGTTTCTAGCAGATAGAAAATGTTATCTATTCAGAAAGATCTCTCCATATGTCTATTCAGAATCTATATAAATAGAGGAAAACCTGTAGTTCGACAACTTTTCCCCAGTATACAGTATTTAAGTAATAGTGTCTGTACAGTTCCAAAGTCCTGGTGTTTTAAGTCCAGGTTTCCAAACATGAAGAAAATTAATGAGAAATCTACAGTTCAATCTCTTATTTATTTTGCAGTAACTCAATGTTAAATGGGTGCAGGCATAGCTTAGGTAGACAGTGCAATGAAATCCATTACCAACATGCTCAACTCCATATATTACTTCTCAATATCCTACCAGCTCTTTAACTTTGCATTAATGAAATGTTACTTCCTGTGATTACTACAACAAAGAGGGAATGGTGCATGAAATAAAAAAACTGTCAAATCCTTGCGAAAATGCTCAAGACAATGACACATGCCTGCTTACTCTCTGCAATGGAATGATATTCTTCTCAAGTGAGAAGCATTGAGACAAATCATAGAATCACAGAATCACTAAGGTTGGAAAGACGACTGAGATCATCTAGTCCAACTACCAACCCATCCCCACCATGCCTACTAAACCATGTTCCTGTGAGCCACATATCGAGGTTTCTTAAAAGCTTTCAGGGGCAGTGACTTCACCAGCAACCTGGGCAACCTCTTCCAATACCCCACCAGTCTTTCAGAGAATAAATCATTCTTAATTTCCAACCTGAATGATGGTCACTATGAGGGACGGATATTAAGCACACTCGGAATAATAGAAAAAGAAAAAAAAGTTATGCCTATAAAAGTTTTTCCTATGTTTTAAGTTAAAATAAAAGGAACATAAGGCCAATTCATCCTAGTTTGAATTTCTAGAAAGGGGATATTCTGGGACAGTTGAAGGCAGGCTTTCATAAAATGAAGTACCCGCTAAACTCCTTCTTGTGATAAAAACAAAAAATTGTGGAATATCTGTTTCAACCTGAGGTTGAAAAATTTAGTATATTTTCTAGTGCAGTAAATAGGTGGCATCAAATTAAAGGAGTTAAAAGAAAACAAAAGGTGATATTTCACATAACACGTAGAAAGTCCCTGGAGGTGTTCAAGGCCAGATTGGATGGAGTCCTGGGCAGCCTGGTCTAGTATTAAATGTGGAGGTTGGTGGCCCTGCATGTGGCAGGGGGGTTGGAGATTCATGATCCTTGTGGTCCCTTCCAACCCTGGCCATTCTGTGATTCTGTGATTCTGTGAAAGTTACAGAAATCCTTGTCAGAAGATACCACTGGTGCTAAAAGTCTGAATGGTTTCAAAGAATTAATTTAGATGCCCACTGGAAATAAATCAATTGTTTCTTACTTAAATGCATAAAACTATTTCTGGTTCACAAAGTCCCTAGGCAATAAAAGTTTATTGCCTGGGAGAACAGCAGGGGAAAATATCATGCATGTTTATCCAATCTATGTAACCTTCCCAAAACGCCTATTCTCTGTTTCTGTCACAAGAAAGTCACTGGAAGTCACTGCACGGATGGACCTTTTTTTCTACCTAGTATGAATGAATTAATTTTAGTGAGTTACGATACATTACGAGGTCTCTCTGTTTAGTATGTTTTATGAACAACAGTAATCCTCTCATGGTTTTGACTATGTCCAATCACAAAATACAGCCCTGTGCCACATCTATAACTATTTGTAGTAGTAATGTACCTGGATCCCAAAAAAGAACTGAATCCCACTGTGCCAAAGGATGTAAATACATGCACAGCAAAAAGAGCAGTTTTGTTGCCAAGTAATGTAATTTCCAATCAAAATTATATTTGGATACAGAAAGACCTCCCAAAAAAAAACGAAGAAGACTATGCAGAGGAAAACTACCCAGAGGTGTTGGTCAACACTTGACTAAACATGAACCAGCAGTGTGTCCTGGTGATCCAAGAAGGCCAATGGCATCCTGGATGGTATCAGAAATAGTACAGCCAGCAGGAGCAGGGAAGTGATGTTCTCCTCATACTTTGCTCTGGTGAGGCTGCACCTTGAGAGCTGTGTTCCACATTGCCTTCTGCAATTACCTGAAAGGAGGTTTGGTGGAGTGGGAGTCTCCTAAGTAACTAGAAATAGGACTAGACAGAATGGCCTCAGGTGTCAGGAGAGGTTCAGGTTGGATATTAGGAAACAATTATGCGCAGAAAGAGTGATAGCATACTGAAAGAGGCTTTCTGGGGAGATGGTTGAATCTCTCTCCTTGGAGGTTTCTAAGGACCATGTAGATGTGACACTGAGGGACACGGTTTAGTGGGCATGGTGAGTATGGATTGAAGGTTGGATTAGATGATCCGGGAGGGTCTTTTCCATCGTAATAATTCCATGATTCTGTGATTTTGCTGGTTTATTAGGATTCATATTGATATTTCTATTCACAACTTTTCACTTCCAGTAGTAAAGGAGAAGCCCAAATTCTCATTCATTTGTATCACTTTTACATGACTAATGCAGTAAAATACAGTGGAATTTTTCCTGTTTTACCATGTTGCAGAAGAAAAAATAAGGATCATTATTTCAGAAATGGCAACTAGTTACTCAGTTCACTCCCACTTTCAAATACATGCTATAACTGTTTTTATTGCAGACTTTTTTTCCCTTCAGTTGAATTCTGCTTCTATTTCCAATTATGTTCAAATATTTTGTATTTAATTTTACTATGTGTCTCTGACTCAATCCAAAAACATGACATTGGCCTTCCCAAGGGAAAGCAGAACACTTAAAAAACCTTTCCACGATCTGTACTATAGATTTACTTGCACTCAACGTCAAATTTTCAACATTATTTTGCTTTCAGATGAGGAGAAAGGAGGAAACACCCTAAAAATACTGACAATCTAGAATATCAAAAAATAATGATTAGTTTTAATGAAAAGAATACAACATGGACATGTCTGATTTTCAAGATCTATTCAGTGAACATAGATGATATACGAACGATGTATTAGCTTAAAGTGGAATAAGAGCATATTTCAGTGACAGAGAGGAAAGTGTAATATCTTCCCATGGCAGAAAATGTGCCGCCCTGCTCCCACCAGCTGCTGCTGTTTTGCTTCTGCCAGATCTTGTGCCCAGTGGTCTCCATCACAAGCTTTTTTTGCTTTCCTGAACTGACAGAAAACTAGCACACTAGCACAGGTAAATGGTATTTTGCATGTGTAGCAAATCAGCTCAGCTCAGTGAAAGCATGAACTCTGGAGGTAGTTCCCATATGGGGCAGGTGGGAGCAGAGTTATGGGGTCTAGGAGGAGAGAGGACAAAATCACAGAATCGTAGAACCATAAATTAAGGTTGGAAAAGATCTCTAAGATCATCTATTCCAACTGTTCACCTACCACCAATATTGTCCACGTCTTTCAATACAACATCTACATATTTCTTGAACACTGAGTAAGGTTGTTCTGGATAAAAATGGGGCTTTTCTGGCAAAATACTAGACAACCGTGGCTGTGTCATACAAATAAAAACAAAAGCATTATTCCACCAGATTGTCACATAATCCTCATGGCATTTCTTTAGAAAAAATCATACGCTTATTAACTATTTTATCTTAGGTTCCCAGGGAGTCCAGAGAAGTACTCTGGTATAGATTCAACCAGTCTACTCTGGACAAAGCCTCCAGATCATTTTGGTTATTTTGCCTGATGGCAAACCAGGTCCACTAAGCAGCTTGGGCTAATATATTCATATATTCACAATTCGGATGAATTAAAAATAACTTATTCCTGTTTATAATTTTTAAACTCTGTTAAGTCAGCAATCTCATATGCTACATTCTTCTTTTAGCTACTCTACAACCAAAATTTGTCAAATAAAGAGTGCAAACGTATTTATACATATATAAAACCAGATATTTCACCAATTCAGTACCTGGATACTGGTTATTGTTTAATGCAATGCAGACATTATGTATTAGACGTTTCGGAAATTCTTATGGAAATGTTTCCCCCTTTCTTCTTGTCACTCTTAAACAGATGTGAAGTGATTTAAGGGGTAACTTCATTCTGTGTACTGTGCTGAGGTTTGAATGAACTCAAAATTAATGGACTGAGCACTTCTAAACTTGTTTTGTGAAAGCCTAACTGCATTTCCGATATCAGCTACAGATGTCACAAACCCAGAGGACAATTTTAAACTCATACAACCAGGCCATTATATACATTTTTCCCCTTTCTCCACCTTAATAACAGAAGTGATTCCATCGTATCTTCTTTGATCAGGAAGAACTCATGTCTGACTATATCATAGCTGGCATCTCTGATCGAATCACAGCAGCCACATTCTGCTTTATTCCCTTCTTCCACCCCTCCCTCTCTGTCTGAGAGTTTTCTATCTGATGACTAACGGCAGCAAAACTCGATTTCTCATTCTGCTGTGCTTTGCCAGGCTGCCTTGTTATTTTAAAGCCTCTCCTCCATATGGTGCCACGCTGTAGTCCCAATATTTCAGCGTCTTTAGCGGGAGCATCCATCCAGTTATCCGATATCACGTTGCCCTCTAGTGGCAGCTACTTAGCTACTCTCGCTTTACTCCATCCAGCTCTTACATGTTCTAATTTATTTTCCTTCTGCATTTCCAGTCGGTTTGTGCTGTTTCATTGTTTATTATGGATGGATGGATGGATAGATAGACAGATAGACATATAGATAGATAGATAGATAGACAGACAGACAGACAGACAGCCGGATGGAAGGATGGATGGATGGATACTAAAGGTGTACGTAAACTACTAGACACTAGAGACAGAGAGCAGAAAGGAGTAGCATCACTCGCCACTGCTGAAAGACTCACCAGGAATGCATTAGACTTGTGGCTTTACTTGAACAATAGAATAACAGAATCACAGAGATTGGAAAGGATGAGTAAGATCATCCAGGCTAACCATCAACCCATTGCCACCATGCTTACTAAATCATATCCCTCAGTGCCACGTCTCCACAGTTCTTGAAGACCTCCAGGGACAGTGGTTTTATCACCTCCCTGGGCAGTCTGTTCCAATGCATCACTACTCGTTCTGAGAATAAACTTTTCCTAATGTCCAACCTGGACCTCCCTTGGAGCAACTTGAGGCCATTACCTCTCCTCACCCTATCTCTAGATATATACCGTGCCATCACAACCTCCTTTCAAGCAGTTGTAGACAGTGGTAAGGCCTCCCCTAAACCTTCTCTTCTCCAGAATGAACAGGAGCAGTTTTCTCAGCCACT
>JAOWBP010050554.1:0-18927 GCA_028571105.1 Tragopan temminckii
AAATAAAGACAAGAGTCAACTATTTGTTTCCAACTTAAGTCAGCCAGTACTTTCAATACAACTGTCGTGGGAGTGCCAGAAAGTAATTGTTGCTTTGACTCTCTTTATAAAAGTGCACATAGCTTTTTGCATTTTTCGTACCTGATAAAGCCATTGCAATTTATTCTGCCAACTCGACAGAAGTACTGAATTAATGTTTATTAACTTGTCATCAATAGTTAATAACTCCCTAAAATTGAGCATTGCATTGCCTCTGATGTAAACTCGTTCCCAACATCCTTGCTGCATGACAAAAGGCAATTATAGACAGCTCCTTTATATTCGCCTTGTTTATTTACTTTGCAGAGATACACAACTTTGTGGCTTCATTCTCTTTATTAAGAATAACCTCTATGGGGAGAGGGGAAGATGAATGCATACTGAAATAACACGTTTACCACTAACATTAATTAAATGCCTTTCAGTTTTCTGTGAGTTCTCTTACATGTGACAGTTAAACACAAAACTTCTCATTGCACTGCAGCTGTGATGCTTCCCTCGCCTAAGGGAAAAACATGTAAGGTGTGGGAAAAGCTCAGGCCTCTTGATGGTTTTGTTCAAGCTAGCAGTGCACTCCCAGATTTGATGGTGGCTGGATGATACTGGTAACTTTTCTGCTGCAACTGAGAGTTTTGATTACCTAGAATGTCCTATTTTATAAACTACTTGAAACATTTTATGACCAAGGTGACAGATCATTGGCAGTTATTCTTTATTATTTTTAACTGGATTTCTGCAGAGAAACCTCAGAAAGATTTTGCTGTTTGTGTAAGACAAGTATTATATAGAAAGAGTTTCCTGCTCTTTAAAGATTTCTGTAAAGAATTATTTAAAAACATTTAATATTTTAGTATCTTTTAAAAATATACATTATTCAGAAGCTGTGCTACAAAGGTAATATGAATTTATTTGCATTACATTTGCCATAGCTATTATTTATTGTCCTTTATTTCTTTTCAAGATAGGGATAAGGTACATTTTGTCTTAGCAGGTGAAAGCCCCTATGTGCAGCTACAGTATGTTGAACCCTTGGTGACTGTCTTCTGTACTCTTTATTAAATTGCTTTAACTTTGGTGAAGAGCATTGTGGCTGCCTACCTCTCTAGGCAGACATGATCTATCCAACTTCATCTATTTTTTTATATAATCCATAAGAGAATAAGACCGTGATTTTGCACCACGTTCTTATATAGATGACTCTCTGCTGTCTCGTTTCCTGGATATTGATGAGCAGGGTACAATAGAAGGTAGGAGCCTTCACTAACATTTAATTCATGTGGTTGTTGAATAAAAGCGTTAGTGGTTGGCAGCTGTAGCTACAAATATAGCTACATTTTCAATATGGATTCTATGGTCTACACTGGGACAGAACACAGAAGAATCTATAGCTAGATTAAACAAACAAACAAACAAAAAAATCCTCAGGCTCAGATCTTCTCATTACTGTTCAGATTTTGTGTGTCCTTGCTCTTTCTCTAAGATCAGATGCTTGTTCTCAGTGGATGTCTTTGAAGCAACACAAGAAATACAGCAGCTGCCCAGCCTACAAGCAGAGCATGAACTGTGGTATGGCCTTGATTACCTTTGGCAAGTGGTCACTGGAGGGTGGTTACTTATACCAGGTTTGTTTTTTTGATGATCTTGCTATTAGTATTAAGGATCAAATAAATAAGAACAAATGAACATTTGGGTAGGATATATGTTTTTATTAGTTTCATTCATCCTGTAGGTAAAGGAAAGCTCTGATCAAAGCATAGCCTTACTGCAGATACCTGAGTGCAGGGGTAGTTTCATTGGTCGAGGATTCAGTCTCTAGCATGCAGGAGAGCTGAATGATTTAAGAGACTGACCCAAAGGAAAGATAACACACAGGAAGGGGTTACCAATGCTGTGAAGCTTAATAGATCTGAATTAAAAGCAGTTCATTTTTGAAACAGGAAGTTTATGACAGTGTTGACATTTACTGCCCTCTGGCAGGAATGTAATAAGTCCATGTGGTGAGTTTGTGTGTTTTTTTTTTTCCTCCTTCCTAGCAAGAAAAGAAAAGAATACTTTTTTTTTTTTCTTTTTTCTTTTTTTTTTTTAAACCACTTCTTTTTCTTTAACATACCAGTAGTGAGGAAAGATGCTTGAAAAGTATCACAAGATAGGGGGAAAATAAGGAACAGAACACTCCACCCATTATGAAGTCTGTTTGTAGAAAAAAAGCCCAGTCTCCCACTTTGTTCTCCACAGTGCTCTCTTCAGCACTGCTCTTTCATTGCAATAGCACTGCAGATTGTTGCTTTGTAAAATATCTTCACATGGGTTTCCTTATATGAATACTCAGTCACACAGCAAAAAATATACACAAAACCACGTTTATGTTACTGTCAATAAAATTAACTGTGAAAATATCATTGTCAGGTTTTCCCCATATTAGTATTCCCAAGTGTATAGTTCAGGTATAGTTTACCTGAAAAACACTGGAGTGAAATTATGGCCATACTGAAGCCAGTAGATATTTTGCCATCACCAAATGAAGAAAGAGAATATTCTCTATGTACTGTCTGCCTGAGGCAGGTGAGATTCAGATATAGCTTGATTGCATTATGTCTGAATTGTTCAAAGGTGGAACTAAGTCATGATTCCTCATTATAAAAATACAGTTTCTGGCATTTCTCCTGTCCGTGCACAGAGGAGCATTTTCTACTTCTTTGGCATTAATCTCTGTAAGACATCTGCACCCCAAAATTGGCAGGGACTCTTGTTTGCTAAAAAAGGGATGAGGTAATGAAGCTTTGAGTAAACCAGCTGATTGCTCACCAGAGCAGGCCTAGCAGGGAACATACAGAACAAATACTTAGAAGTCATTAGAACAAGTAACTAGATGAAAAATTAGAAAGTATTTCTGGGAGGGATGAGTTGTTGCTATATACTACAATAAGAAGCCTGTTTTGAGCTTCTGATATATGAAATTACTCTCATGTTAGCACACCAATGCAGAGTGCATGGATTAAAAGGAATCCTGCCCTCTCCAACTGTGGCATTTTGCCCTCTGCATATCATCCAGGGTCTTCTCTCCTAGGAGCAGCCCTCTGTGTACAGAAGAGTCAGTCTGGACTCCATCTTTCATCACAGGTGGGTAAGTGCCAGCTGGGGGCTGAACTGTGTCAGTAGAACACTGATCTGTGATAGTGTGCTTTGCTATGGGTTTATCAGGTCCGTGAAGATAGGCAGCATGACAGAAGTGATATTAAGGTGTTTGGATTATACTTCCTGGCTACTCAGTCTGTTTCCAGCCTTAGTTGTTTGTGTACACACAGTAGCCCTCCCCATTCATTGCTGGATCAATTTAATAGCCCACAATAGCTGTGTCCTGAATTGCTAATTTTTTTTCATGTTGACATTACTAAGAATTCCTTCTTCTCTCCTTTATACATCATCTGTTTTCAGACACTGCTAGAATGATTCCTTCTGGGGACCTGGATTTCTCTGTGCTTTTCTGCATTTCAGAAAGCACTACAGAATCTCTGGCAGTTTTTGAGTTACTCATTTCACCTCTATCAACAACGACAAAAAAATAAACTGGCTTATTTTAAATTGCATCTCCCTGCTATGACAACCTCAGCAAACATGTTAAAGATATAATCTACTGTAGTAATGTGATGCAGAAAGCAAAAAGGAAGAAAGTCATAAGAAAATCTTCCTTTTCAAGAGAACAGCTTTGCCCTGGTGTAAACAAGATCTCTCCACAAATTTAACACGTCTGCAGCATGTGATGGAAACTAGTTTTGGCATATTCAGGACACAAAGCTCGGGAAAATGAAATATGTAGTGTGTGAGAACTTGTTAAGAAGGCCTTGCTGGCACCAAGGACCTAAAAAGGACCTCAGTGTTGTGATAACTTTAGCTCCTATAGTGTTACGTAGCAGATTTCTCACAATGAGTAAGCTTGGGTTCAGCTTCAGACTTGTGTGTTACAATGGGATACCCTTAAGGCACCAAGTACACAATCACTGATGTTTAATTTTGCAGAAAATCTTCTGAGCTCTTCACTAGCCTTATCTTCTGTAAATAACATTAACAGATTTTTTTCCCCACAACTATTTTACCTGTAACTTCACAAGTAGTTCACTTTTCACTTCACAGATGTTACAATGTTTGTTAACGTATGTGTTTTTAAGGAGAATCAGATAAATATTTTCAAAGATAGATTAACGATCTATCTGCAACTTTGGAGACTTTATGATAAATAAGCTCAGATTAATTATGGGTTGGCCAGTTAGTACACAATTTTTTCGTCAACAGTAATTGAAGTATTTATATGTATATACGGCACATGATAAAACAACAGTAGTTCTCCGTGTATAAAGATTATTTGAAAGAAATATTTTAGTCTCTCTTTGAATGTGTTAATGTGTGTGTGTACCCAGAGACCACACGATTGCTCTTTCTGTGCTTTGGAATTTTTGTCTTAGTCCTGTTAATGTTGATTGAGTAACCTAATCTCAGTAGTCGCATACTTTTTTGAACATCTTAGCAGGGAAACCATGAGATGATTTGACATGGAGACTAACCTTTCACCCCTTGGGGTGGTCCAGTCAGGACATAAGAGAAGGAACGTAAATGGATTAGTGTGTGGAAGCTTGCAATGATGACTGTCTCTTCAGTGATTTCCATAATCACCACATTCTTATGGTTCTAGCAGCAATATTGTTCTGCATAAGTGAAACACATCTGTTTGTGCTGTTTTTGTATCCGCACTCTGTTCTATCATTTTGTGAAAGTAAGGCTTTGTACTGCATTCAGATTCTCAGTGCATAATAACATCATGTGAATATGACTAATGAAAAGCAGTATCCAAATGGTGTTTAAAGCACTAATGGCCAATGAGTTGGCTATTTCCTGGCAGTTAATGGCCATCTGGAGGAGGTCTTAATCCATCTGGTCGTTAATTGTCAGGAAATGATTGACTTGGATGTTATTAATGATCTTAAAAAAACAGTTTTTTTCCTTCTCAGTCTCCTCACTATCATGCCACTGACTTGCAGTATTTAAATACTGTTCTACAGTACATTTTTTTGTATTTATTGTGAAATTTTTTAGCTGTTGTTTTCTGCACTTCACAAAATCAGACAACTGTGATCCCTACCTGAAAAAGTCTCTTATCCAAGGTTACAATTTTGTGTATGTATCGACATAGGAAGAAAATGATGAAATTCTGTTAAACTGAAGGGGGTTCTATGTTCAAAGAGTTGTATCTTTCAGATACAACTGATAGTCTGTGAAACAGGCAGAAATGACATATGTTGAAAAAAGCAGAGAGCAGTAAGCAGCAGGAGAATGATAAAGGGGGAAAAAATGGTTACATTTCCTGTGTTAGAAAAGTAGGAAAAAAACATAGATAAAATGGTGAGTTGGCCATTTTTGTCTTTTCCCTGCCTTTCTTTCTTTTTCCACTTTATGTTTAAATATGTTTTTGTGCAACGTTTTATAATTCATTCTTGTTTATTATGAAAGATATTGAAGAGAATCTGCATTTCCAAATCTCACCACAAAAACTTGCATTGCCGGGTTGTCTACAGCAATAATTTGAGGTTGTTGTCTGGATCAGAGTGAGGCCTGAGTGAGTTAGAAGAGTGGATTTGCTCAATACAGTGCTTTTACCGAAGCAACAGTGAAGAAAATTTTAGTTCATTTCTATCAAAAAATCTCTTTGCACAGTTTATGTGTTCATGGAATTATGAATGACTTATTCTAGTACGGTATCTCGATATAAATGATTTACTTTTTTGATTCTGCCTGGAAACGTGTTACTAAAAGCAAAACATTTGGGAGGAAGACTAATTCATTTATTCATAGTGTTAAAAGACCTGGTATTTCATAACTTTGTTGCAAATTATCATTTGGTCAGGAAATCAGACACAATATACTGTAGAAGTTAAAAAATGGAGCAAGTTTGAAGAAAAACATTAAATAAAGATGTCTTTAAATGTGATTGTAAAATAGTTATTTTATATTTGAAGCCACATGTTGAAAAATATATGACTGCTCTAGGATGTGGATCCCATTCCATTTATCCCCTCTTCTTTATTTCACTTCTAAAATTTTATTTTGGCTCTGTTTGGCAATAAAAGGGACATTTTGAAAAAGATTGATGATTTGCAGAAGAGGAATTTAGTGTAGATGTACATACTCTTGTGTCTCATATTTGTGCTAGGAACTCCAGTGTTTCCCTGTTGTCACAGCTGTGATTACAATAGGCTGCTGAGCTTATGTGTGGCAGTGTCTTTCTTCTTATAATCAAGAACACATTTGCAAATAAAACCCAGGAGATGAAGGAAAGAATGTTAGGGACGATACAGTTAAAGACTTCTGAATGGAAACTCTTTGAAAGGCATACAGCATAGTTAATTATTTCAGAAAGAAAATTTATAAGTCCAGTTGAGTTCTGATGAGTGCATTTTCTGTATTGAGGCTGTGATTTAGTCACTATGTAAGACTGATTGCTGAGGGCCAATCTTATTTAATGATTTCTGAGGAGTTTGGCAGCTCGCTTATTATCTGCTTGGACCAAGGGTGCTCTGTGGACTCCTCTGTTCCTTAGCAGGTTCTTTAGTTTGGAGTGATGCTTCAAGACCAAGACAAAGCAAAGGGGATTATTAGTAGTGAAAATCCTGTCAGTCTTCCCCATCCCAAAATAAATGGTGTGGGAAGTCCGTATGAGCCACAGGAGAAGGAAACCTGCCTTTGCATGAACAAGAACCTGTAAGAGTACAGCTTCATTTTTGGTGTTTTTTTTCTATAGATGTTTTTGCTCCTGAAAATTACCTGCCTTTCTTTGATCCATATGTAGAATTAAATCTTTGGGTATATAATAAAATGTGTTAACCAGCAAGCAGTTCAGAGCTTAATAGACTGTATGTGCATAACCCAAATAGGCATTTTCTATTTTAAGTATGGATTATAAGTGTATATTAATTTTAATGATTGTCACATGCAATGGAAAACAGACTAATAATGTCACAAAATCTAACAATTCTTTGTAAGGGAAAAAAAAAATGAGGCATGTCAGACAACTTCTGACATTTTCCCAAACTCAGTATTTTTTTTGTAATCTCAAATGCTTACCCCTGCAAGGTTAGGAGCTGTTTTATATCCTTACTTTAACGAGGACAGATGCTTGCTTAGATTCAATAACCAAATTTTCTATAAATACCCCCAGTCCAAATGGCTTCAGGTCTCCAGAGGTCTGTGAGGGGCACAATCAGGCACTCCCCTTTTCCTTTCATGTTTTCCAGGCTGGCAGACGTGCATCCACATTCAAAATAGCAGTGGGATGCAAAGCAAGCAGCTCTTCATTTTTTGTTCCCCTCCCTGCTAATGCTGGAACAAGCGAGGAGACACAAGTGCAACAGGAGAGCATGGGGTTTGGGTTTCCAAGGCATGCGCTGAGTGACGTGTCTTTGGAGTCGGGCACTGCATTTGTAAGGCGGGACAAGGCAATCCCCAGCAACTGACCACAACAAATGAACCTGGGGAGAAAAGGCTACTTACTTGGAGTAGGTTAACTCTTGCGGTGGTCTCCTGCTTGGGTGGAGTGAGCCATAAGCAAGCTTCCAAGCCTCAGCTCCTATCTAGAAAAGACATGCAGCTTGGATAAAACAAAGAAAGGCCCTGATGGAGCATGGGCTTCAATCAGGCATGGATATCAGGAAAGATTTCTTCTCAGAAAGGGTGGTGAGGTAGTGGCACAGGCTGCCCAGGGAGGTGATGGAGTCACCATCCCTGGAGGTGTTCAAGCAATGTGGAGATGTGGCACTGAGAGACATGGTTACTGGGCATGGTGGGGATGGGTTGGAGTTGAACTTGATAATCTTAGATCCAACCTTAATGATTCTGTGATTTTGATGCCCTGGTGTAATTGTATGAACTGGAGCAGGTAGCCTGGGGAGGTGATGGAGTCTCCATCATCAGAGATACTCAAAATCTCTGGACTCAAATAAGTTTTTTTCATTCAAATAAGTTTTTTTCATTCAGCATGTATGAATAAAGAATGTACTGTTGCAAAGGTCTACAAGAAGATATCTATAAGAAGTGCTTTGCTGTTTTGGTTTTGTAATTTCTGTAATATTTTATTAAAATGTCAACTAAAAGCAACTGCAATGTGTTAAAGTGCATAACTTAGTTCCAGAATTTGTCATTGTTTATCTAGAGGGTCCACGATGTTCTGTCCAGACAGTACTGTTTAAAGTCTTTTGTGAATGACTAGTTTAGCCATTACCGTGGAGCTCCATATGTTCTCTTTATGGATGGTCAACCTGTTAAACGTAAGTAGCTGAAAGCATTCTTCAGAGACCATAAAAATTCACTTCTATGATCATGTGAGATATTTGATAGGCTCTGTTAGCACAGAAGAAGGGAAAGCAGTGCTCCTTCTTCACCACTGTCAAGGCATCTGTGGCCTGTGTATACGAGCCTTGTACAAATGTGGTGAAGTTTTCTGTGACCTGTGAGGAATCCAATGAGGAAAATACATTGTTGGATAGCATGGGGATGAAATAATAACTACTTAGTTACTAAGACTTAACAATGACTTCAAAAGTTGCATTAGCTTTGAATTTCTTGTAGAGCAATTCAGGATTCTTGAAGAAGAACTGTGATTTTCTATTAAGGTCAGTTAAATTTGTCACACAAATTTTTGTTTTTGCTTTTGCTTTGTCTGTTAAATTCAGTTGGCCTGAATTTAAGAGGCCAACTGGCAAGAAAGGACATGAGCTCAGCAGCAACGTAACCAGGAATAATCCCTAAATTGTTCATTTTGTAAAGAAGAATGCTCCACTAAAATTGCAGGTTGATCAAATCTAGTAGCAGAATTTCACAGAGGTGTTGGAAAATGTTCATCAGCGTTTAAACCTTGACCAGTTTCTGCTGACCTCTTAACTCTGTTCATTACAGCTGAATGGCTTAAAGCAGGGGAGTCCCTCACAGGAACAAGCTGGGCTTCTTGTATTCCACGGTAGAGAGACGAATTTAGGAGCACCTCAGGGCTGTTATACAATACATCAGGAAGTTCCAAAGAAGCTTCACTGTGTTTTTTTTTGTTTGTTTGTTTTTGTTTTTGTTTTGTTTGTTGTTTTGTTTTGTGTTTTTTTTTTTTTTTTTTCTGAGGAAGACAGATGTATATTTTGGAAAACAAAGGCTTCTAATTTAAATGTACTTTCAATACTTACAATGTCTTTTTATTTGGCGGGGGGTGGAAGGGTGGGAAAGAAATGAAAATCTTTTCTTATGTACATCTGGAATTGCCTCTTAACTAGATATACTTCCAAATAAGAGTAAGCCAAGTAAACACCCAGTGGAAAAAAACATTTTACAGCTTTGCTATTCCTAGTGGATATTTTTATTGGTTTTATTTATTCAAGTTCTAGTCACATCACTGGCATGGAAGAGATTTCATAAATACTACTGCTCTCTGCAAAGAATTTTCTTTGTATAAAACTGTGTGAGGTAACTTGTTGAATACCATCATTTGCCAAAGAGTATCAGGCCAAGGGTGGTGACTCTTCTAATTTGCTTGTAATCTGTGAACTCAAGTGTAATATATCCTGTGACGTGTAACAGGGCCTAAAATTATAATTCTTCAAAGTTTCCCTTAATTTTCTTCACAATGTGACACCAACAAATCATGTCCCCATAAATGCCGTTAGTTTCTCTCCTATTTCAAATCCCCTGTTTACTTCTGAAGAGTTCAAAGGTACATAAATACTTTGAGAGTACAGAGAAAAATGATATTGTGCAGCTGTTAAGCAGAAAGGAGAGACAACTGCTGTCTACAAGCTTCTTTGTGAGGGATGTTACATGTTTCTGCTTAGCGTACCCACGTGAAGGAAATGGACACCTTTAAAACATGCGGAGTGAGGACATGTTTTAAATATTAACCTCAAACTTTTCTACCTCAGCCAGGACTCCCATCTGTTTTTTTCTGTTTGATGCCTTGGCTTCCTGTTTTACTATGAACTTTTCTTTTTCTTCATTCCCACATTTTGTTTATGCAGCTGCCATTGTAGTTACTATTACCACAGCCATAATGCTACTAATGTGGAAATCTTCTTCAACTACTCTTCTGTTTCTGTAGGATATTACTTCGGAGAAGCAAAGGAAAACACAGTGGCTTTCAACAGTGGTCCTACACATTTTTTTACAAGCTAGTCAATTTGTATCACAATAACATTAATCGCTATGTGTATTTTAGTAGGTATGTTACAGTTAAGAGAGAGTGACTTCAAGCTCTTCACCATTCTTCCAAACTGCCTTTTCTCTGGGGGAAAAAAAAAAAAAAAAAAAAAAAAAAAAGACATTTCTCTGTAGGTACTGTATGCAGTGGAGTAGCTAGCTTGTACCTCTACATGTATTTCATCTCTGATGTAAATAGAACTCCATGCCTCTTATCTCCCCTTTTTATCACTAATGTATTTGTTATTTAATTCTGTAACAGATCAGTGTATATCTATAAAACTCTTTAAAATACACTTAATGCAAAAATGACTCAGCTTGTCATTGAGGAATGATATTTGTAGAACCTGACTAGTATATAACTCGTTTCTTCAAGTTCAGTTAAGTGGCATTCACAAAATTAACTTAATGTCTTACCTGTTCAGTATAGCATGTTAAAAATAGCTTCCATGTATGTAAGCAATATTTTTCTTTCCTGGTTCTTTCTTAGTGACATAGAACCATAGAATCTTTAGGGTTGGAAAAGACCACTATGATCATCCAGTCCAACCACCAACACAACTCATCCACTTGGTGGAAGACAAAAAAAAAAAAAAAAAACCAGAAGCAAAAGTGAAATTGTCAACCATATAAGTAGAGTGGCATATCTGCATGCCTTACATATCTGCTGCATCAGTTTGAAGACAGATGTTTGAGCCAGTATCTACAAGAAGGAATTAAACACAGACAGCTCAAACAATACCATTATTTTCATGATATTTCAGATATGTTGATGCATTGTTCCTTCTTTATTTGGCTTCTGTGGATTTGTTAATTACCAGACTACAATTGGAGGATTAATTACAGATGCTAGAAGTAATCAGAGATATTCATGTATGAACCTACTACAGACAGACTTCAAAACAGAAACACTGTAGGTTTGCAGTTTGTACCTACTCCATTCTGAAGTACTTAATAATGTAATAGTATTTGCATTCCATCAACATCAGAGAATTCACACAGGAGTGAATTGGAACAAGAAATAGGGTGTCACAGCCCCACTAGATATGACTTTTTCAGGGAACTAGTTGTTTTAATTTTATTCATTTAAAATAGGTACATCTAAGAGTTAAGCGTCTGGTCAGGGCTTGTGCTGTCACTGAAAACAGATGTTTTTGCACAGTGTGAAGTAGCTGAAGCAAGCCTGTGTGTTTGGAAGCAGTACATCCCACATGGCTTGGAAAGAAGCTGGGGCCACATCCTGCAGCCTTCACGCATCTGATAGCTCCTCTCTTGGGAGCAAGTCTCTACATATTGTGCACAGTCATGTCAGTCAAAGGTTGCCCTTAGCATTAGCAGAATCTCAGCACCACATAATTCTTTCACATTTGAAACATGCTTTTCCCTGCTAGTTGCATAAAAGAGAATTCACTGTTATCCACTGGAGTGGTTTTGATTTGCATAATAAATCAATCTTATTCGCAGTACAAAATGCAGTTGTTAGCTGCATTTACACTGGTGAGAAAAAAGATGGTATCAAGTTTACAACTGTGTAACATCACTAGTGAACTCTTTTGCTTTTATGGGCATAGTTCACAAATTACATATGAGTACAATAATAAAGGTGGGAAGTGACTCACCTCAAATTATATTGATGCATTATATGCATCAGACAGGTGTGTATGAATAGTTCTCTAGTTGAGTGGTCAGGTCTGTATTCAATTGCTGTAGTCAGTGTACCAGATCTTAGCTAGCAGAATAGATTGGAGGTGGTTGGTCATGGCATATGAAGTAACAGTCACCTTGTGAGCAAATATGTTGAATTTAGCAAAGGGTCAGAGTAACTTGGCTGTTATTGCATGACCTTCTGGTTAAAGGTGGGTTGGGAGGTGGATCCCTTAACAGATACCTTTAATCACAAATATACTTACTTGTGTTCTTCTTGCATAGTAGAGGTTCTATGCACATTAGTACACAGAACTGTAGTTTCTAAGCCAGCTCTCTGTAAAAGCACAAATACAATAAGTGGAGGTACTGTAGTTGCCATAAGGTAAGTTAATTTTGACCTGTTGCTTTTGAGGTAAATTCAATGTCATTAAAACTCTGAACTTAATACCAAGTAGATAGACCTCAATTGATTAAATAATTGCCCTGTGTTACTTCTTCCTCTGCCCATTACCTTATTCACATTAAGATAGACACTTAAAAAAAAAAAAAAATAGTGCAGTGAGATATCCTTAGGGACACCTAAAAAGAGTCAGGTTTGATTTAGTTGTTTGTTTCTTTTTGAGATTCTTTTGCACATACCAGTTAAAACTATTTTTATTTTGTTTGCAAAATGTTTTATAAAGAAACTGCATCTCAGTGGTTCTTTGTATTGTAGCTCTTACCACATTAATTTTTCTTTTCATTTTTCTTGGGTGCAGTATTTTTAGTGTCTTCACTGCATTGATCATGGATGTAGTGTACTGAAGGGGAGAAGCATTTTGCATTTGATTTACCACAGCCATTCTTCAGTGAACAGTGTACCGCAAAATCTAATTCCAGCATTTGGGGAGGTTTAAAAAAATATATGTTTTTGAACCTAAAAGTACTGAAAGTGCTTCCATAATTTTTTGAAAAACGTAAGACTTTCCTACATCTTTATAGACAAAATGTCATAGTGCTCAGTTAAATGATGATGATATAAAACTGTAAGCAACAAAATAAAGATATTAGCAGAACTGAAGCAGGCTGATTTATTTTGATTGCTCAAAGTGGGAGAAATGCGAGATCATTAACCAATCCCACGTAAAGTTAATATGTCAAGTCCTTTGCATTTTCATAATCAACAGGGCTGATAGGGAAGATGTAAGATGTTTCTTTAACCTGAAGTAGCTTTCTAAGAGTAAATCCTCTGGGAGGATGCTGTACTCCTCTCTGTGATAATACCATCTTCGGAGGTTTGAACTATCTTAGCACTTTTAGGACATGATGGAGAGCTGTGTCAGCCAACAGTACTGAGCCAAAGCCAACAGTCTGTTTGAGGAGATTGACTAGCATCCAAAATCGATTTATAAGGTAAGAACAGAAGTTGGTTAGAACTGGTGTAGACAGATGTTGATAAAGGAGGTGTCCTGTGTGAGGGGTTTAGAGTCTGCAGCATTACTTTGGAATTAGACCGTTATTTGGTTGGTGGGAGTAAATTATTTTGAAAGGGTCATGGTGGCTCCAAACATATATTTTTTCTGGGTTTTAATTATGGAAGCTGGAGAGAAAGATGAAAGAAAATTACTGAGGTATACCTTTCATTAAAATATGATTAACTGAAAACAAAAAGAATAAATAGAAAGGGAAAATAGGGATGTGAAAGGCATAGAATACAAGGGACATTTTAAGAACTTCAAAACTCAAGATCTTCACCTCCCTTGCCCAATGTCAGATGTGATCACCAGGAAATCAAGTGATTCCTTGCACGCAAAACATGGAGGGAATGTGATAAATATGGTCATCGTAACTTGGTGGGATTCCTATCAGTTGATTTAATGCAGATTTACTCCTGATACAGAAGTGGCCCACAGAAAGGAAAAGTGGTGTTGGTTAGCATGTTAGTAGCTAGTGAATGTATGCTTATGATAAACGTGTGAATCCAACATACCAAAAATACCTCCCGTGCAAAGTTACAATTTTGATAGCAACATTAACTTGGCTGCACTGAAGACTAAAGCATAGTTCAGGGTGCAGAAAACACACCACACTTATGAATTTGAAAAGGAAGTCCTCTAAAGCCTTCTAACATTAGAAAGCATGCACCAGTTGTAGAGTTTTGTCATGTAACAGATCTGCGTGTAAGATTCAGTATAATATCTCCAGTGAGACTACTATACACAAATAGCAAACCACAGCTTCTATTAAATGTAATTGCTTCTCCCACCAGTACAGCAGTGTAGTTTAATACAGAACAAAAGCTGTTTTCTCACTTTTAAATAATCCCCACCGCAGCCTTCATGGGTAAGACGTGACTGGGAAACAAGCAGAGTTAATAATGGAGGGAGGATTCTAAGGATGAAAGCAATATGTTTTTCCAAAGAAAGAGACCGAATCAAATAGGAAGTAAACTGATCTACAGGGAAATCCTTTGCTAGAGGTCAGTGCTTCATGATAGTTCTCAGAAGAGGCAGAGCTGGGTGGGAAACCTTGGAAAACAAGGGTGCATTGAGCTACATGTATTCAAACTTTGACAGCAAGAGACCTTCCTCATGATATCTTAATGCATTTCACAAAGGAAGGTATCGTTATAGGTGGGAAAAATGTGATCCTAACAGAGAAAACTGAGTAAGCTCTGGCACTAATACAATGGAATCACTGTGAGAAAAGCAATAAAGTGTGTAGAACTGTGGCAATTATATTTTACGGTCAGGAAAAGAAACTGCCAAATATCTACTGAGACGAAACTATGAGCATAGTTTTAAACATTTCTATTCTGAGGAGATTTACATGTGATTTTGGTGTTTAAAAAAAAAAAAAAAGCAAACAAAAAAACAACAAAGAAACAAAAACAACAACAACAACAAAAAACAAAACAAAACAAAACAAAACAAACCAACCTGGTATCAGAACTGAGTTAGAGAGTTATTGAAAGTTACTTAAGAAACAGACAACATGTCTAAAATCATAAAGGACCTACAGAAAATTTTGGAAGACATGATTTCACCTTGTGGAAAGAAAGGTATAGGGTTGAAATATTTCAGTTGAGATGAAGCAAAAAGCCCAGATGGGATACTTCATGGATTCTTGAAGAAGTAACAAGTGATCTGTTGGGTGATATGCCAAAATCATTTAAAGTGTTTTTCAGGAAACTGACTTTTTTTTCAGAGAGTATAAGAAAAGAAGAAAGATGCATCCAGAAAATACTCTGATTCTACTCCATGGCTATGTATCTGAAGGAGATACTTACAGGAGATGTAGCATTTGAGCTGGTCCCACAAGAGTTAGAGTCAGTGGAGGAAAACAAGCTCTCTAGAGCACAGTCATAGAATCGTAGAATGGCTTGAGTTGGATGGGACCTCAGAGATCATTCAGTTCCAACCCTCTGCTGGTCAGATAAATAGCATCCTGAAACTTTCTCTCCATTGACTGGAAAGGGAGTTCAGAGTGAAAAGATTGGATAAAAACCTTGTACTTGTTTAGAAAAGTCCAAAGTTAAATTAAATGAATCCAATCACAGGTACCGATAATTCCCTTGGATGCAGTGTGACTGGGCTCAGTGCAAGGAGTTCAAGAGACGAAGCTGGATTTCACAGGTAAGCAAACACAAATGTGCACAGAAGTGGGAAGAAATAGCACCAACAAAGCTGCAGCTGTCACACAAATGTACCCTTAGCACTGCCTTCAAGGGAGGTGTAGTACTATCCTGGGAAAACTGGTCAGCAGAAAAATTACCCTGCTCAGTTCAAGTGAGTTATAAGGCAGCATTAAGAGTTTCTTCAGTCTATTACACCATGCATTTGTCTGTGATGTTGGGAATGAGAAAAAGGTCACTTCTGCAAATCTGCTGTTACTCTTCATCACTTGCATGGCAGCTGCACCCAAGGGCAGATAGTAACCAGAGGCCACCCGTGCCTGGGCAGCTCATTGTCCAAGTCTGTGAAACAAGGCAGCCCACTCCAGTGCCAACTGCACTATAAGATTTCAAAACTCTGTGCACTAACCTTGATTCTTACATCTCACTATACTTTGGTGCTCACATCAAAACTGGCAGCAGGTGTGTTGGTAATTCTCAGTGTTGAGCTCTCCCTAAAGCTTCTGTTCAGCTTTTCAAACACAATGTTCTGGAAAAAGACAAGACGACAAGATTTGTAAGTATGTAAGACGCTGCTCTTAGCAAAAACAACAGTCTGTGGTTGAGCAGAACAATGTGTTGGTGGATTGACAGCTCACTGCTTTCATTTCCTCCTCAGCCTCTGAGCACTGTTGATGCTGCCGAGTTTTAAACAAAAACATGTACAGAAAAGTGTTATATCAAGAGATTATTTAAATGCTCCATGTCATCGATCAGATCTGTTTTACCACCTGCTGGAGCCGATTTTGGACCCACCACGCTACCCTCTTTCATCTCAGCAGTGCCCCTGCACACATGCTGTTGTGGGACCACCCCAGGAGAGCAATCTTATGGAGAAAAGCTAGAAGGCTCCAGCGAGCAGCTTCCCAGCCAAACAGCCTTGGTGGTGTGTTAGCATCCCACTGTGTAGCTATCTGACAACAATTAGTTGCTTACAGGTGGTGATTTCAGCTGTGAATTGTGACTAACCATGTGGTTTCCTCAGCCTGTATTGCAGGGTGTTGCTGATGCTGATTGCAGCAACTGGGTTGGGATGGAGAATTCCTATCTTGTTTCTAACTCTTTGTTTGAGAGATGAGAATGGGAGTTATCCTGTGTTCCTCTTGGTGCTGCAGTTTCCCTCTGCAGATATACCTACCAGAGCGCAATGTGTCAGCGTGGGGTCACAGCAAGGATATCTGTGGTCGTGTTTCTTACTCATACATGCATGAAGAGGAGAAGCAGCTTCTAGTTATCTGTTTAGCAAATGGATGACCAGGAAGATTCAAACACAGGGACATAGTTTTTCCCTATTTATGTATTTAATCCTAAATCCCTTGCTAAGAAATGCTGGGCAATCTATAAGTCTGCTCAGTACTTCCAACCAAGAAGCAGCAATCAGAGCTTCAATACATACGCTGCAATTAAATTGGTCTGGTCTGTATGCCCCAAAATGCTGGGAATTACTGCTTAATCCTCAGTTCTGGGAGAAAGGAAGCAGACTCGATGGGAAGTGGAAGCAGTATCCAGTATATGTGAAACTGTATGAAAGCGTTACAATTTGAAATGAAAGGCAGCCTTTCCAGGTAGCTGTCGCTGTGCTTTTGCAAATGTAATCTGATCACATATTTAGAACAGCTATTTTCAGTTGAGACCCCTATGAACTGTACTGTTAGTTAGCATACTTGGCACAGTTTAGCAATGGAAAATATTTCTTATCTGATTTGGCTGTATTTGTAAGTGAAAAACATGTAAAATGTATTTTGTCTTTCAAAACCTCTTTGATTTACAGTTATCGCATTCATAAAATATCAGAAAAACAGCTTGTGAACATCTATGCAAATGTCTCTGTAATTCTTTTGTAAACATTTTATGTATAAATAGCAATGTATTTTACATGTATAATCTAGCCTTGTATACCTAGAGTGTGGGTTATTTTTTTTTTGTTTTGTTTTGTTTTGTTTTTCCCCAGTAGTATAAACAATCTTAAAATGTCTCGGGATGTACTCAAAACTCTGCCATTCAGCCATGAAGGCAGACATGGACACATCAGCAGAAGGCTGTAGGAGACAGATTTATATGTGATATTGGTGTTTCCATATCTCTTAGAAGAATAAGGAAAGGAAAATTAATCCCATATAAAAGCATAAGCTGTTCTGCAAATCTGAAAACTTAAGTAGCCCAAGATAAGGCATGCTTTATGGAGCATAATTTTCCCTACTGCATTCAAAGACTACTCTAGCAGTTCATAAGAACTAAAGAATATCTTGTTATTTCACCTGTCTCTTGTCTTTTCTCCTTTTTTCTTCTAAAAAGCTTAGAAAAGCTTGCCATTCCGACAGCCCTCCTGAGCCTAGAAGATTTTGTTATTAATCACCTGGCCAAAAGACTGTATTAGAGGTTTATGTTCTTGGTGTTTTCATCAAATGCCATCAATAGCATAGTTCTCAGAGCTACCGTGACCTTAAAAGATACTCTTTGCAAAACCTTGTGCTCTATGCGGCCAAGTGAAATCCTACTTTGCAACACCGTGACAGGTAGGTGATCCTTCAGGTCCTGGGGCTGAAAACAGCAGGCTTAGAGGTTAAAGAAAGCTGTGGCACTCTTTGGGCCTCTTCAGGATTTCTCCTGCCCTTTGAGATGACTTGTGGCACCTGGTTTTCTGAATCCTGATATCAATGATGGGCAATTAGAGACAAATAGATCGTTTCATACAGATCACTGATCAGATGATGATGGATCCAAAGTGTTTGTTAGATGTTGGTTCAATTGGCAGATGGAGCTGGAGTTGAACTATCAATTTAGGTATAAAAACTCTTCACAAAAGCCAGTTAGGTTGGCCATCTCTTACTGCATTTTCAATAGGAATTGTAGGGTGAGGTCAAAAAACTGTGTTTGGCAAATACATTATTGAGAGCAATTGGTTGTAATAAAGGCAGGAAGCATGCTTTTTTATGGAGAAGGGCAAAAGTGTTTTTATGTATTAAGCGTGGAAAAAATCATCCTATTAGATTCAGAGATGAACTTCGTAATATATACGCTTAACACTACACATTCACTTCTCTAAACATCCTCAAAAGATAGAACATTAATTCTCCCCAGCTGACATCTGTTAGCTGATTTATCCTTTCATTGGCCTAATGTTTATGAATATTAGGGAATGAAACAAAAAATAAATAATAAACACGCCATCTCCAAACCTAAAGTTTCACCAGATGGGTTTCATTTTCAGATTACCAAGTTGTGACAGTCAAATGTCCTCAAATTGATATGAATCCTGAGAATAACTTGCAGAGTTCTGCTGTCATTATAAACCCCTATGTGCATGTTCTCAGGGTGTTCACTGCAAAGTCAATCCTGATGATCCTTGTACTTGTTCTCAGACCATCTGT
>JAOWBP010050555.1:0-18923 GCA_028571105.1 Tragopan temminckii
GGTGTCTTTATAATACTTTTTTTTTTTTTTTTTTTTTTTTTTGCGATTGTAGATATTTAACAACAGTATGAACTTTTATTACTTTTAATGTGTTGTGCTTAGACTTTTGCCAGAGAGTGAATCTGATTTCTCAGCTCAAGCTAAAATACTTATCTCCCATAGCACATGGTTTACCAGTAGCTTACTTTACCACTGCTGCTGAATTAAAAGCAAACTGCAGTGTGAACTATGCTTATAGATTAACATACTCAGACTAGATATGTTATGACATTTCTTAATATCTAGCCCCTACATATATGAATTCAAAGTGTAGGTTTTACACAGTTAGATGTAATTATTTTCTCTCTACCTGCTGTTTCCAGTACTCTGCTATCTATAGGACATTAGTGAGGATAACTCACCCTCAGCTGCAAGTTATAAGAGAACATGGAACAAAAATATGATATGTGATTGAACTGTGTTTGGTAAGTAAAAAAGCAATAACAACAACAAAGTATATCAGTCTGATATACTGAGAACTGATTGAAACGATATGTCATTAATTTGGATTTTAAATGATGGCAGCTTCCATAAATGCAAGGTCTATGCTGCAGAGAGGCATATAGAAACACCCAAATTCAACTCTGTTACTTGAAGATGCAAATACAATCATCAAGATATAGCTGCATACTTTTTTTTTTTTTTTACCTACTTTTCCAAGAAGGCACAGATTTTGGGGAGAAGATTGTCTGCTTGTTTCAATTCTTTCACTTCTAGAAAGCTAGAAAGTTTAACTTCCCAACTTGCAGCCCCTGTGCATGGCAGTGATCTTCAAGATGAACAGAGATGAAATAGTTGATCACTGTGTCCTTGTTATAAAAATTCAAAAGCGTGGGGAAAAGTAAAAAGACTGAAATATTGCAAAAGAGTGGAAAAAACCCCCACAAAACAACAGTGTTAAAGCTCAAGAAATAGATGACGTCCCTCTCTCTAAATCTGAGAGACATGAAATTAACGGATGAACCAGGTGGTGAATGAGGAATTAGCTGGATGATCTCACTCAAAGAGTTACAGACAATGGCTTGATATCCAAGTGGGGGCCAGTGATGAGTGATATTGGACTGGCACTGTTCAACTTCTTTGTTGGTGACACAGACAGTAGGATTGAGTGCACCCATTAGCAAGTTCGCTGACACCAGGCTGTGTAGCACTGTCAATATGCTGGAAGGAAGGGATACCGTCCAGAAGGACCTTGACAGGACTAAGAATTGGGGCTGTGTGAACCTCATGAAGTTCAGCGTGGCCAAATATAAGGTCCTGCACCTGAGCTGTGTCAGTCCCAAGCACAAATACGGTATGGGTGGAGAATGAATTGAGAGTAGCTCTGAGGGGAAGGACTTTGTGTTGAGAAGCTCAGCATGAACTAGTAATATGCAATTGCATCCCAGAAGGCCAACCATATCCTGAGCTGCATCAAAAGAAGTATGGTCGGTCAGCAGGGAGACGGAGGTGATTCTTCCCCTCTGCTCCACTCTTCTGAGACCCCACCTGTAGTACTGCATTCAGCTTTGGGGGCCCCAATGTAAGAAGGAGGCTGCGGGTGCTGGGCTTGTTTAGCCTGGAGAAGAGGAATGCTCCCAGGAGACCTTATAGTGGGAGCTTCAGGAAATGTAGGGAGGGCTATCAAGGGATATAGTGATAGGACAAGGGGTAAGTAACAGTTTTAATCTAAAAGAGGGAAATTTAGGTTGGATATAAGGAAAAGTTCTTAACCATGAAAGTGATAAGGCCCTGGCACAGGCTTGCCCAGAGAAGCTGTGGATGCCCCATCTCTGGAAGTGTTCAAGGCCAGGTAAGGTGGGTCTTGGAGCAACTTCATGTAGAGGAATGTGTCCTTTCCCATGGCAGAAGGCTTGGAGCTAAAAGTTCTTCAAGGTTCCCTAACTAAAACCAGTCTATGGTTCTATAAAAAGGCAGAACACATACAATAATGCTCATTTTTTAAAAGTAATGAATGATGCCTGTTTACATTCGTCCTATACTAGGAAGAAATAAATTTGCATGAAGTAAATTCTCATGTAATCATGGGCCAAATTCCTACTTTGTGTTATTCATTCTCCAAATTTTATTCAGAGCTTCACCTAAGTACCAGGTGTCTGAAAATTTGTGTCTGAGAAATCAGTAGCTGTTGGCTCTTTATGGCTGTGAGGGAGAATCTCCAAGGTGATGTTTAATTTATATGGCAGCTACCCCCATAATGCCTAAACATTAACTGAGTCTTTCATAGTTTCATCCACAGAAGTAGCACTTTGTGGTAGAACTTGCATTCACTTTCTCCTTTGTTTGAGAGTTTTGATTGCTGGAATTGTTGTCTGTGAAAACATTAGTAGTTTCCAGTTCCTCTGTGGAAGAAATGATGTGATGGATGCATATGCAACAGCAAAACACTCTGGCCAAGATTTCACCCAAGAAGTTCTGGCCCCCATCCATTTTAGATGAATGGTTTGTTTCCAGTAAATAAATGCAATCTGGAAGCCATCTGTCCTCTTAAAATGAGCCTTTATTACCTCCTGGGTCCAAGTGACTTGTTGGTATTAGAAAAACACCACCCCTTGGTAAACTCCTTCAAGCAATGAAGTTTCCCAATGTCTAGAATCTTAGAGAGATATAAGTGAGACATAGAAACCACAGAAAAAGAATGCAAGCAGAAAGAAAAGATGTCTTGTTTACACATGTGTGTGTGGCAACTTGATGGCTGTCTATCTGATTAACATACCATGTGTGATCTGGTTGTACATGGCACTGTTGGCTTAGCAGGGTATGGCTGCTGTACCACATGAGGTCCAGTACAGATGCACAGGTAATCCCAGCTTGCCTGGATACTGCAGAGTGAGGAGGTCAGGTAGGACAGATCTGTGCATGAGTAGGATAGGAGAAAAATACCTCAGGCTTTGGAGGCATGAATGCAAGGGAAGACCCTCACCAGACTGCGTTGCATAATGTGATGTGGTTGGAGCCCACATGTGCCAGGATCCAGGTACATCCACAGCGTTGCTGCCCAAATGAGAGAAAGGGGGGCACACAAACGCCCCTGGGAAAAGGGTTACTTGGGAGTTGCTGGCTCTTCCATCTGTATGCTTAAGGTGTTGCAAGGCATTTAAGGAAATTAAGTAATATAAAACATAAACCAGGATTGTGTTTTATTCCTGAGTGTTTGGTTCTTACTTTTTTTTTTTTTTTTTTTTAGTACCTTAGAATATGTATCACTCTGTCTTACCATTTCCTCCAGTTTTGCTGTGAAATCTGTCTGATGTGGCACAAGAAGAATCTGACAGAAATGCCAAAGTTCAAGTTAGACTCCCAGTTGCTGTCTTTTAGGGATCTAGGGAGGAGGAAACATATTCTGCCAGTCACTGGAGAGTAAGTTCTGGTGCTTGTGCTGACAGGTGCTGACTTTTGGACGGGAGTAGATGGCAGAGAGACATCCAGCAGAACTCGTTAAACCTTAGTCATCACAGTAACAATGAAGGAAATGTGTTGAAGTCCAGCTCTGTCACACTTGGAAGAAGTTCTGCTAGGGTTGCTTGGAGCACTGGAGAAAAAAAGTAAATTATTGCAATTTATTTTATTCAGTTCTGTGTCTTTTCAGGCGTGTCAATGAAGAGGTTAGCAATTCTAATGCACATTCATCTGTGCCTTCTCCTTGGTTCAGAATGGGAAGGTTTTGTTGCCAGTAACAGCTCGTAGGACTACAGAAGGGTGCAGGAGACAGGAGAAGCAAGTCGCTAAACTATGCCGTGCTGGATAGGAAGATGCCTTGTGCAGTGATCCATGGTTTAGACCTCATCCTCTGTTATCTTCTCTCTTCTTTTTTTCTCTTTTCTCTTTCTTTCCATTTCCCATTCTTCCCCTTCCTTTTCCCTTTCTTTTCTCTTGCACTTTCACTAAAGCCATATGTGGTCAACAAGTTACTACCTCTGTTCTTTCTCTGCATTTTGAATGCAAGAAAATCAAATTGTTTAAAAGTCTCCTTTCCAAGTGACACACTGTGAATGCTTGGAAAATGCTAATTACTGAATGATAAAAAGGGTTTGCATAAATTATATGACTTTTTTTTTTTTTCCCTAGGAAAATCTAGCTTTTGTTCAAATCTTCTTTATTTTCTTTGAAGCTGCAAACCATTAGGCATGTATTTGGATAGTGCATATAGATATTGTACTTATAACCAAAATATAATGATTAAAACACCACTTACTAAACAAAACTGGAAGCTTTTTATATAAAAACCATTCGGATCACACACATGCACAAGTACCAATTCTCAATGTGGTAGGATAATGAGCAATCTGAGGCACACAGTAAAGTGCAGATAATGAGACTCCTACTTATTCACATTTCATTAGGAGTATAAAGGATCTAAATCAGCTCTGTTGCTACTCGTTCTATAAAGCATTGTCATCACTTTCATTTAAAAAAGATCTTAGTTCACTATAATTACTGTATAAAAGCCCTAGATATTGTTTCCAACAGATCAGGTTTACTTTCTGAACAAAAATGGGTTTGGGCATCATAATGAGCTACATATCACCTAGTCAGGTTTATTCACCCCCTACAATGGCTCATCTTACCCTGAAGATAAAGGAACCGCTGGCTAACCTCATGCTTCAGAGTTCATGGGCAGGGAGCCACTTTTGAAGGATGGTTAACCTACACGTTGGAGCTACTGTCAGCATCAGACAAAATACAACTGTTCAGATAGATATCTTCATGTCTCAGCAGTCCTTGGGGATGGGAAGGTCCCATGAAGTGCTGGGAATGTGAGGAAAAGGAGTTCTTCACCTCCCTGAGACGTCACCTTGTGTGTTGCGACACTTGTGCCCTGCAGTATGCCTGTGATACCACTTTGTGATGCACTGTGAACCTGACCCAGAGCTGCCTGGTTGGTGCCTTAAGTCCTTGCAGTGCAGCTCAGTTACAGAGAGCCCAAGGCAGACAGCGGATCTCTTGGTAGCACTCAAAATTCAGGAAAGGCTTAGTTCAGCAAGGCTCTATGTCAGGAGGTCTCAGCAGCATGAAGTGCTACTGTCAGATAAAAAACAGTGCCGACAGCTTGGTATGTCCTGGAAATTAACTAGCCAGGCCTCGTGAATCTAACCCATGCACCTTACCAGTAAGAGAAAGCAGAACGCAACATGTAAGGGAATGATTATCACGTCGCATACATTTTTAATTAATGAAGTACATAAGAGGTCAAGCACACAGCCATGAGCAACACTGGGTGTTCAGTTCATGCTGTGTGTATTTAACTTCTTTGAAGGTCTCTTCCAAATGGACTGTTCTATTGAGTTTCGAGCTGCCAGGAATCAAATATTGATCAGTGTGACTTCTCAGTGCAGTATCCATGATGTCTTCTGTCAACTCCTGTTAACTCCTCAGTGAATTACTGACACATTTGGGACATACTATTTGGGACAATTAGGAAAAAAATTATTCTCCTGAAGAGTGGTGAGGCACTGGCACAGGCAGCCCAGGGAGGTGGTGGAGTCACCATCCCTGGAGGTGTTCAAGAACCCTGGAGATGTGGCACTGAGGGACGTGGTCAGTGGGCGTGGTGGGGATGGGCTGATGGTTGTATTAGTTGATCTTAGTGGTCTTTTCCAAACATAAGGATTCTACGAATTACCTGTTGTGTACACCTACATCAGCTGCTTAGATAAAAAAAATAGGCATCCTAGTTTTATGTTCGCAAAGATTACAGAAAATAACTTGCTCTGTCTCTGGTGTCCATTTCCCTTTTCACAGGGAAGTCACAGCCATTCTGGTTTTGCCAGAAGAAATCAAGTGGAAATAACCCAGTGTTACGAGGATGAAATAGTTGCTGTGTGAGATGCTCTGAGGTTCTCAGTACATCACTGAAGGAATGAGTGACCTTTTGGTGAAGGTACAAGATCAGAAGCCAGGAGCTCCATGTCCTGCATAGGTTGTCTCGTGATGGAGAATGGGACGCATAAGGGCTTGAGTGATTATTACATTAGGTGTCATAATATCTAATGCAACAATTATTTGCACCCTTCTACTGAACAGTTATATTGGCCCTTTTCCTGACTCTTTTCTACTGTGAGTGTTATTGGTTTGTCCCAGAAGCACGTTCTTGCTAGCTCATGGTTGCCTATCTTCACTTTCAGGCACTGTAATACTTACATAAATGTAACCTTATTGTTTCCATCCTTCATCAGACCCACACTTCTCAAGTCTTTTGAGTATAAAAATCTAGAGCAGACTCTTCTGAATGCTGCTAGCCTGACATTTAATAACTTTAATATACTTTCCTGGCTAGATGTGCTCTACTTAAAAGCAGGATATCTCTCGCTTATTTTCATTCAGCATGATAGCCAATTAATACTGGTTCACTGGTACTCTTCATCTTGAACCTGCATGATCGGCATGAATTATTAAGCTTCACTGCATCTATGTGAGAGACATACTCAAAGAGTGGCAACTTTACTTTTGCATGAAGGTCATTCAAAGCAGTGAGTGAAGGAGAGCATTGCCCAGTGTCTCACAGAAGATCTTTGGCCACTGAAATTTACTAAATTGGTCAGTAGAACACTGTGCAGAGAGATGAATTTTATGTCACTATTCTTCTTGGAAATTGTTCATCATAGCTGAGTAATTGCTTTACAGTACAGTCGTATTGTAATACAAACGTAAGAAATTATATAAGAACCACTTTGGTTAGTAATATAGCATTATTTAACCATCACATTATTAAGAAATAGGACGTTTTGGGATTTTAATGGCATAATGTGGGAGAGGGAAAAGATTTTTTCTTTACATTACTACTAGTCCATTTTAAAATTTAATTTTATTTCGTTTTGTTTTGACTTGATTAAAAATTCATCCTTGTATCACTGCATCTGAGTAGAGCATGAAAATATTTGGGTTGTGATCCTTGTGATGTACCTTCATAGGCTTCATTGGCACTACAAGACTGGTTGGATGAGCTGGCAGCTTTAGTCAAAGAAGCTTTGGTAAAATGCTGTTAATTCTTCAAAATATGCTGTGAAAGAAACTAATGGTCAGAGTCCAGCTTATTAAAGAATACAGACATGTTTCCTTTAATGTGTGTCTTTAGAGAGATTAGCCTCTAAGAGCGTTAAAAAATCCTTTATGAACACACTTTTTGGATATTAAAGAGCTATATCTAAATATTTCTTTTTTTTTTTTTTCTTTTTCTCCAGGGAGGAAAACAGGAGCTCTCCCCCCTATGCTTTGCCATTTAACCCTGTAAACCTATGTAAAAACAGACACAAAATGCTGATGGATCTACATGGGAGGATTTTTTTCCTTCCCTTCTGCTTTGTACCACTGATAATGGCTTCTTCAAATGTTGTCATTAGTAGATTTGTTCTATATTCCTATCTTCAAAGCCAAGTTTCAATCATGAAACAAATGTTTGCATCCAGTCAAATAAGGAAAAAGCGGCTTGATTTTTGCAGTGCTGCTTCCATTGAGCTTATTACATCAACGTCCAGTGCAGTTTCTGAGCAGTCTCCAACGGCAGCATGCCAGATGGAGTTCTCTTCTTCCAAACTGCAGGCTGGCTGATCAGGTTGGTAGGAATGTGTTAAGGGGTCTCAGAAGGGAAAATGCCGCTGATTGCTGCTGTTCCCCCTCCCTGTAAGCTCCTAGCCCTCCAATATCTCAGATATTCACTCATTTTTGACACCCCTGGACTGCATACTGCCAATGTGTCTTACACTGTGTATGTCATGCTGAGATCAAATTGACGCATACAATACCAATATGCATTGACTTCATGTGTATCTATGCTGGAAATTGTTTTGAACCGATATAGGAGCAGAATGTGCTGCAAATTATAGTGATGATCCTGGGTATGAACTAAAAGCATTCCAGTGTGTTTTTCTGAGGCTTACTCTATCCTGGTCCTGCACGCTCAACACCTGCAATACTGCTTCTTGTTCAGTTTTGTCCAAAACTGGTCCAGCTTGAGCACTCAAGATGAAGCTGTGATATGAATTACAGTGCAGTAAGTGGAGGTGGCTGGGAAACTTCCTTCAAAGGCACACTTGTGATACAAGCTAAAACATTACAGCACAGTGCACTGACATGGGCAGAAATTTCAAGAGAGAAAATTCTGATCCAAGGGAAACTAATGGCAAAAAATGATGATGGCTTCAGAAGCCCAAGGATTTTTCTGAGGTTGCTCTTCAGAGGGAAGAAAGGAATAACTCAGGGCCAGGGATGCAAGAAAGACTAAATGAGAAGACACTGACATTTCAGAGAAGTAGATGGATAAGAACAGCAAAACTGAGTGGAAGAACTCCCAGGGTAGTTATGCTTTTAGTTGCTGGTTTGGCTTGTAAAATAGATGTCGAGGAGAAATAATAACTGGCAAGCTAGGAAGCAGACTCTTTGGAAAGTTAGCTTACCTATTCTTTTGTGCTCAGCAAAACCCCATTGAAAACAGAAGAGCTGATCCACTGGATTTTGTGTCAAATGCAAACTCAGTATTTAGACAATGAACTTTAGAAATACTGCCTACACATGAGTTACAGTAATGACCAATGCTTGGCGTTATGTGCGTGCTTCTTAGTCCCTTAGGATTTTCAGAGAAACACGCTTCCCAAATTATCTTCTCATGCCTCCCCTGGTTTCCAGGCATCACAGCAAGCAGGAAAACAGCAAGTCATTGTCATCTGTTTGGGTGGAGAAAGAATGTGTGATGATACCTACCCCATGCCCATGAAATTCAGAGTGAACCATCCCAACGCTCTGAAAAGACTACAGTAAAGCAAAGGAAAAAAGGCAAACAGGTATTTAAACAAATGTACATTAGTCTTTATAGTCTGTTTAGAAACTTCTTGCCAGACATAACATGTTTAATTTCCATACCAATGTCAGCTTTAGATAACATCTCTTCTGCTTGATGCCCTGAGATGATATTAATTGCTGTCTGAATGCTCGTCTCTATTCAGCTGCTTGGAGACAAGGCAATGTATCATTCAGAGATTTTCAATCAATTCACATAAATACAAACTAAATGTTATTGCAGGAAACCTCTATAGCAGGCATGGGTGTGGGTTTAAAGTTTGTTTGCTGGGAAGATAGTAGGCAGTTGTCCCTTCTTTTACTGTGCAAGACTGAGTATGGATCAGAATCTGAAGTAAATTTACATGCTCATTGTTATTCTGAGTGCTTACATGGTTGGTAAATCATGTTAATTCATTGGTAGACAATGAATTAAAAAACACAATTTCCATTTTTACCATTTAAAGATAGTATCAATACTTTTTAGCTTATTCTAGTTATTACCTATTAATCTCTACTTTTCCTAGTAAGATATAATTGCTCTTTTCAAATCCTTACTTGCTTATCAGCTGATTTTTAAGAGTGAGTTATGCTAGCAAGGTCAGATTCCAGCAAATTCTTTACTCTGAGCTGCTTTCAATTCTACTTATGTTTTCTTATGATGGATTGATTATTATGCTTGCATACCTAGCGAAAGCTTCAAAGCTGCTGTTTCTTTCTGAAAGAAATTACAAGCAGAAATATCCCAAACAATAAAAAAAATCTTTGCTTCATATTCCATTTCTCTGACTTCACTTGATCTTTCTTGCTTATGCTAAATAATGGCTTTTTTACCAAGGATTAGAAAAAATGTTTTCTAGGTCTGAATATATTCTTTTATAGTCATCTGATGACTCCAATTCTGAAATCTTGAAATACATCTTAGTCTTCAAAGGTTAAGAGTAAAAGGAAGGAGCACTGATTAGAGTGCTCTTTCTTTTGTTTGCAATCAGCCTGTGTTTTGTTCCCTGAACTTCAAAGAATTGGTTTTATTGTGTCCTGGCTTCTTCTGGGTCTGGATTTTGATCTTGCTGATAATGCTGTAAATAGGAAAAACTTGCCTGAAATCATTGTGTCTCTCAACAAAAATAAGATCTGACTTGGATTTTATTAAAAGAACTATATTTGCTCTGTGCCTCATACTCCAATTCTCCATTGGTTTTCTGACTGCTCCCAGATCCCCTTGAAGAGTGTCCATCTAGCAAACAAACTGCCTGTGAGACCTAAAGCTTAGCTCTAAGTCTTATATTTTTTGCACTTATAGCTTTTGTTTCTGGGCTGGCTCTCTCACCTTTCCATGCCTCTGTAGGTTTTTCACTATCACATCTCCTTTGTCCCTTCATCAGAGATCTCTCTGTCCTGAGCTACTCAGCTCCTTCAGCTGTTTGATTCTCTAGAAATGACTCTGGACTGCATCCATCCTTCTCTTGTAGCACTGAGCCTTCTTACTGTGACTAATCAGGACATTATCCATCACATGAAAAGATGGCTTGCAATCTGTGCTTCCCCGTGGGTCATAACAGTGGACAAATAATATTCCACAGGCAGTGATAGACTTTCTTCTTGTTCACTCTCCTTTTATCTTTTTGACACCCTGCAGGAAGAAATGACACCAGGATTTTTGTGAAGACGAAATGACCCTTGTTAAGGTTCACAGGCAAGTGAGATAACATCTGTGTCAAAGCCTTTCTCTTGATATTATTTTGTATTTGTGAACTTTGTGCCCATAAACACCATGTGACCAGCTTACACCACAGGGCTTAGGTGTTTCATGATTTTGTTCTCCTGACTGCTTCGTGAACGATTCCAACCTGTAATGCAAGTAGATCTCCGGTGAATTTGTTGTGACCTTAACCTTTGGCAGAGTTCAATGAGATTTTGGTGAGACTTTTTTGAAGTCTTTGGGTAAAAATGTGGCAATGGCCAGGGGAGGCTCAGGTTGAATATTAGGAAAAATTTATTCTTAGAAAGAAGGCTGAGGCAGTGGCACAGGCTGCCCAGGGAGGTGGTGGAGTCACCGTCCCTGGAGGTGTTCAAGAGAAGGGTAGATACGGCACTGAGGGACATGGTCTGTGGGCATGGTGGGGATAGGCTGATGATTGGACTGGATGATCTTAGTGGTCTTTTCCAACCTCAATGATTCTGTGTTTCTCCTGTGAAGCTTTGTTTGTCATGACAATAACCGAATGATCTTCTCCTAGGAAGAGCTGCACTACACTTTGTTACGGGAACACTGGTCTCAAAATTCTCCCCTCACCTCAGAGTCCACCTGCTCAGTGCCCCCCAACACAGCTGACTTCCTGCTGGCCAGTCACTGCAAGTGTTTGTGCAGAAAGACCACATCTGTAAACGTTTTGTTGTTGTTGTTTTTATTGACTCTTCATGATATTTGACAACTGAAAATGAGAAGGAGTGTCTATCTCCATGAGACTAAGTAGGGAGAGGAAGAGAAAGATAAAAACTGTTAAGAGAAACTGAGCCTGGAACAATGTGGGACAAAGCATTTATTTCCTGGAGATGCTTCTCTAATGAAAAAGTGTTATGAGAAAAATTCCATCATCTCTATAGAGAATCAGAAATCATTCAGAGAAAATAGATTAATGCAATTTTCCTATGCTTTTTTAAAAGAAGCAAGCAGTGGAAACATTTCATTATCTCCATGAGAGATTCAAATGCACTTGTGCATGCTGCAGGGATAATGGCATTTCCTGGGACCCTGAAGGTACTTGGCCTCATCTCATGCCTGGCTATCGGTGGAAGCTTTCAATTATCCAAGCACAAGAAAAACGTTTGTTTAAATAAAAAGGAGGCCAGTTCTGTGGAGTTTCTGTGGAGAAACCTTGCAAGATTTTTTATTTATTTGTGGTATTCAGCTTTGACATTCAGATGTCAGCCTTGTGAGGCAGCAGATGCTTGGGACATGTTTTCAACTGGTGATGCTGGAGGCAAGAGAGATCTTTGAAAGGACTGCTGGCAAAACTAGTGTCTGAGTTTTGAAGTTCTGTATGCACTCTGAATATTACCCCATGAAGCTTGAAATCTCAAAGAAAAGTGAAAAATGCTATCATTATTGACCAATGGGACTGTATTTACAAGTTTTGTGTTCTCATTTTCCTGGAAGAGGCAGTAAAAATCACAGAATCTCAGAATGGTTTAGGTTGGAAAGCATCTTAAAGCCTACCCAGCCCCAACCCTGGCCATGGGCTGGTTGCCACCCACCAGGTCAAGCTGCCCAGGGCCCATCCAACCCAGCCTCGATCGCCTGCAGGGAAGCTCTTGGAAAACTCTCTAAGGGAAGTTCTAGTCTCACCGAAGGAAACGGGAGTTCTCCCAGTGGCGTTATCTTCATGGTGGGATGGTATCTTCCCTAACATCAGTGGTGTGAAAGCCTGGTGTTGCAGTCCCTCAAGATCTATTTTATACATCTCTCTGCAGTGTAGACTGGATGCCCCAGAGAACTGCACATCCTCCCACTGGATGCAGAGGGCCTGCTCTGCAGAGCAGACTGGGCACCTAACATTGGAATGGTGGATGGGTGAGGGGCCCTGCTTTCACCAGCTGTGGCCAGAACTACATAACAAATCAAACGTTTAAGAACTGTTCTTGGGGGAGCTTCACAGAGGTGAAAAAGCCTGTGCTATTTGGAAACTTAAGAACTTACATATCTTCTTTTGAAAATCCACTGATTTCCAGTCAGTGCTATATGGGTATAACAGATCTGTTATTGAACTTCTTTTTATTTAATCTGGTTTAGAATCATTATTCCATCCATGAAGCAGAAGATAATATTTCATCTCAATGAATTCATCCCAAATTCCATTGATATTAGGACCTCCTCCACATGGTCATTTGCCTCACTATGAGCCAATCTCTGATGGTACTGATTGCTTTTAGACTGGGAAGCACAACATAAATCAGATAAAATTCTAAAAGGAATTAATGTTTGAATTTTCTGGAGAAGTGGGGAGAATTTTCCATGCTTATTCTCATGTGTGTTGTCAGACTAACTTGACAATGGGGACCCTTCACTCAAAAAAACCCCCCCAAAACAACACCAAAAAACTGAACTAATTCAATTGCACTAATTCCATTTGTTTGACATCTCAGCCATAAACTGAACAGATATGGAGAGAAAACGTTCCTTACTTCCCACAGCAGCAGCGGAGTCAGGCAGGGTCAGAGCACGGTGGGATTCTTTATAAGGATAAAATCACCTGGGGTTCTCTACACAAAGCTGTGAAAGGTGTATATGAGGGGATATTGATTCGTGCTATGCAAAGCTGTCGCCCATAATTTGTTACCTGACACTGACCAACACAGCGATTCAATAGGACTTGGGTGATCAGAGGGCAAATTGTTCAGTCTTACATGAAGCAAAAATATGAATCCCGCTGATTTCTGATAAGGATTCAGTTCTAAGTCTGCAATCTCAATAATATGAGAGGAATACAGAGTAAATATTCACATCTAAACATTTCCTCAGCCATTCCGAATTCCCTCCAGAAAACTGGAGAGGAAAAGCCACTTTTTTAATGTGAGTGAAATGTGATGTGTTTGAGGATCTTCCCTTCTGAGGAAGACCACCCCAAATGAATGATTCCTACTGCTGATTATAGCCTCCCCATAGCTAACTGGGATGTAGAGGCGGTCGTGTCCAGATGACAGACTCCTGAATATCTTGTATTTTTTTGAAACTGGTGACTGGGTTACCTGAGGGATATAGCAAGACTGGGGACATCTGGTTTGAGGATGAAAGGAGGAAGAATTTTCCATAGCTGTTCCTAACCATACGTATCCTGTGCATAATATCCTTCCTTGGCTTTCTAATTTGTAACAACTCCAGGCCCCTAACAGGAAGTCTTTATTAAGGGAAATGAAGTAGTCCTAAGCTGTGGAAAGGACAGAAGCAAAGTGCAGAGTAACAATATCCTTTCCAACTCCCTTTATTGCCATATATCATTTTCTGTTAGCACTGCGGAGGTCACAGAATCACTGAATCATTTGGTTTGGAAGGGACCACCTGGTCCAACTCCCCTGCAATGAACAGGGACACCCACAGCTCCATCAGGTGCTCAGAGCCCTGTCCAGCCTGACCTTGAGTGTCCCCGGGATGGCCATCCATCACCTTTCTGGGCAACCCGTGCCAGTGCCTCACCACCATTATCATAAAAAAACGTATATCCAATCTAAATCTCCCCTCTTTTACTTTGAAACCATTTCCCTTTTTCCTATCACAATAGACTCTATGAAAGAATTTGTACCTTTCCTTCTTATTACCCCTCCTTTAGATACTGATGCTGTTCTTTCTTAAATACACAACTTTAATGCACTAATGAAGAGGATTTCAAGCACAATATTATTCATACAGCATGCATCTAGGCTCACCACCACATCTTGGCAAGGAAAGCAGCTATGGTGGGATTTCCTACAGCATCACCAGTGCTGCCATAAGCACAGGCTTCATCTCATTGGCTTTGTCTGCATCCATCTATGTTGCAGTCTGAGTACCAAGCATTGTGCTCAGCCCCAGCAGGGACAGCTGAGGTCAAGCTCTTTGTGGTCTCTGAATGCGAGGCAGCATCGTCTAAATGCAGAAAGCTGAGGCTAGGAGCCATTTCATCTTCAGTTCCTACTGGATCTCCTCTGACTTTATTCAGTGCCTGAGAGTCTGTCCAGTAAGAACTAGATTTCCTGATCTTCATGGTTTCTGGGTAAGAAAAGACCTTCTCTGAAATTGCTCGTCTTTCTGTTGTCTGTATGTGAGCCAACAGCTGATCTGCAATCCTCATTTACGTATCTGAACACCATGTTGCATGAACTCAGACCTGACCTGTGTTAGTTTCACCTCTAAGGAACAAAAGGTTTTGCTGTACTACAGTGCTAATTCTGCAGCACTTCTTTTCGGAGGAGATGAAAGAAGAGCAGAATAACAGTGATCAGAAAAGGAAAATGGAAAGCATTGTTGCTAGCAGCAGAAAAACAACTTCACCTCTACACCCAGGGCTATTAGCATGCTCCTGTGCTCCCTACCCCTCCTGGACCAGGGAGCAGTTCCCCCCCGCCACACTTTATATTTTCTTTATTATTTTATTTTTTCCCCAGGAGGGCTATAGAAATCAATCCAAGTAAGAAAAGGAAGGGAGCTAACAAAATGATGAAAAGGAAGAGTGCTAACAAAATGATGAAGAGACATTGGCAACAGTCAAAAGGTAGGAGAGAAAGTGTGGGTGTGAATGCTGGAATGATGAAAAGGGCGAGCTTGCCTTTTGAAAACAGGACAGTGTTGATAAATAGCTCTGTGTAAGACCATGGTGAGAAGAGGAAAGAACAGTGTGGAGATGGATAGCACAGATCAAATGCAGAAGGAAATCAATGCAAATGAAGAATGAATAAGGAGAGTAAGGAAAGAAAACTGAGTTTGGTTAAGTTAATTTTATTTATACTCTTTTTAAATATGAAGAAGTCTTTCCCGAGAGACGTTGTACATCACAGCTGAAAACAAAAAAGAAAAAAGTGATGTTGATCAGATAAGGATGACAACTCCCACTGCTTGCTTTCAGTCCTCAGGACAAACATATGCAAACAGCTGTAAGCCTGGAAATCCTGCTGCAGAAATCCACTCCTGCCAGAAGCCCTGCAGGTGCAGCAAGGAGACTGCAGCACCAATAAACAACTCTGCCAGGCCTGCTGGGCGTGTGTCCTGCTCCATCTTGCGCCACTGCCTCCTAATCCAGTTAGGCCTATAGGAATGATTCACAGGAAGATGAGGGAAGATATAAACAAAAGAAGCCCCTTCTTTGAGAGAAAGTGATGGCTTATGGATGGAAAGTGATGGCTCTTTCCTCCTACTGCTCCAGCCCTATTGTACCGTTGCTTTTCCCTTGAATTAATGCTAAACTGCTGCTACATTTATTTTTAAACATTGATATGAAGCATCCTGACTCTATCACAGTTTCTTAGTTTATGCTTTTCCTAGGACCCTTCGAATTAGCCTGAGCAGGTCCAGCTGGGGCTTAGCAGCAATTACTCTGAGTGAAGGAGTGATTGCTTCCCCAATCTGCCGTCAAACCAAATCAAGCTGGGCAGGGGAAAGAGAGGCTATTTTCTCATCAGGTAACAGTGGTTGGCTGAAGATAAGTGGAAACAATCAAAACTAAGCTATAGCTTTTCTGCTTCCTGAACAGAAAGTGGTCTTTCCTACCAATTTTTATTAAGTTGCAGGAGTTCTGCTCCATGCAATTATCTCCTTCCTTCCTTGCTGCACAGAGACCGTGGGCATCTGCTCATCCCATGAATAAGGGAAATAATGGCAGGGAAGGGAGAGGGATGTTACACCCACTTTCCTCTGGAGGAATAAGGAAAATGGGGTTGAATTTTGCAACCATTGATAGGTTTAGGAAAGAGCCAACTCTAAAAGATAGCAAGACAAGTTCAGAAGCACAACTTCATAATTAAATGGCCCTGATCTTGCCAACTGCTCTCCATTATGTTTGCCACTGGGTGTAAACCATCAGCAGATGATGAGCTTCTCTGAGGTATGTCCCTGTTGGCTTTCCTATGGTATTAAACTGATGGTTGTGGGGGTGCAACCTGATGGCAGTGTGTTAAAGCAACTGTTGTTCTTGCCCTGGGTAAGAAGCATGCAGTGTAGGCTGTTGTTGATTCTGCACAGTGAAGTAGAATCCCCATGCCTCTGAGCAAAGACTGCACAGTATTGATGGCACTTCAGCATGCTCTCTGCGTGCTGCTGCTAGCTTGGAAGATGTTGGCTAGGATAGATCTATAGATCTTTGTTGGGTAGGGTAGGTCACCATCCAGGTTCTGTTGACTTCAGTGTGTGATCATCCTTGCGGCATATTAAATAGTGTGTGTTCCATTAATTATAAAGCAAGCCCCAAAAGGTTCATGTTTAACCACTAGATCCTCCTCCTCTTTGTATTTTACTATTTTGTTGAAGATGCTGTCTCTGTACCTTCTGACTTAGGCTGGTAAGCTGATGCTGGGAAGAATGCAATTCTTAATTATAATTGCTTTTTGGTGTGACTGATTAACGCCTTGCCAAAATGATGGGGAGCTCAGGTTTGTTGTGATAAGTATGTGAGCATATTGTCAAGATCCTTGCACTTGGCTTCAGTCTTGTCTCTCATGGTAATCATGTGTTACAGTCAAGTTGCTGCTAAGATTCTCCGCATGGAGTTGGAGGTTTGGGGTCCTGGATTTGGGCAGGTGTGCTCAGCGTAGACAAACCGCATAGAGAGGATGGTCTGTAGGTCGTTGTGAAACAAAGTGTGAAATCAAGCAATTGCCAGCACTAAGCCTGGTAGAAGCCTGCTATTCTGGAATTCCCAGATGCTCATTTTGTGGGACAGAATTCTCTGAAAATATCCTCACAGTCCATGCTGATGCCATATTGATGCAGGTGGGAAGGACTCTGCTGTTTAGCTTCATAGCTCAGCATACCAAGTGGTGGTGTAGGCTACACAGACCAGGGAGACAGACATAGTCTTATTTTGTTCCTTCTCTTTTTTTTTCTTTTTTTTTTTTCCCCACTCATGAAAGAGGATTCTTTACCTGGCTTAGCTGCAGTTATCGTCTTTGCTTTTCACCATCCCTTGTGTATTATGCCTTTCTCTGTAAGAAGCCATGAAGATAAGCAGCTAATGCTGTCTTTTAATTTCATAAACCATAGAAGCATAGAATGGCTTTGGTTGGAAGGAACCTCAAGGATCATGAAGCTCCAACCACCCCGCTGCAGGCAGGGCCTTCAACCTCCATGTTTAATACTAGACCAGGCTGCCCAGGGCCCCATCCAACCTGGCCTTGAACCATAGACATTCTTGTATCCATCCATTCCTTTGGACCATGCTTTAGATGTTTTGTACCTAGCCACATTTCTTCAATTTCTTATGGTTCCTCTAGTCTTTATTTTTGTCCCCTTCAGTGAGGATGGGCAGCAAGCCCTTCTGGTGCATCTGGTTTTGTGCTGCACAAAACTTCTTTGTGACAGTGTCTACTTTCACTTTATTGTATCACGTATGCTGTTTAGCTGACTTTTCTCCCAGTTGTGATTTGTACTGCATTTCTTCAGGTTGCTGGTTTGTGTGTGAAGAGAAAGAGCTGTGTACATTCTTCTAGATACTGGTTATCATTGTTTTTCTGACCGCGGATGGTTGAATAGGAGATTTCCTTAGAGATTGCTTCAGCAAACTTTCAGTGTGGTCTGTGGTGACGCTGCAGAAGATGCAGACAACATAATGAGATCTAACAGTGTTGCTGCAGCTTCTGCTGTTGCAATTAAGTAGTCTCAGCCTGTTATTCACTGTAAACAAGGTGAGCTTGGTGTGGATAAGACTCAAGTAAGCCTAACTTCCAATTGGTTTGCATAATCACACCAAATTCTTATTGTTGGAGATATCCAAATAATACATTATCATATAGGCTCCTACCATTGAGGAGGAACTGAAGCTGCTAACAGTGAATCTAATCGCCTGAAGACTGATAACTGTGGATGTGGATACAGTTAGATATTACAAATGTTGGGCTCAGAGGTGATACTAAAGGCTGAGATGCAAAGCCCTGAGCTTTTGCAAACAGTCTGTGGTATGAGACTCCATCAGAAGAAGGGTGGCCAGCAGGGACAGGGATGTGATTGTCCCCCTCTACTCTGCTCTTGTGAGGCCCCATCTGGAGTACTGCATCCAGGTCTGGAGCCCCCAGTGCAAGAAAGACAGAGAGCTGTTGGAGAGGGTCCAGAGGAGGGCCACAAAGATGATCCAAGGCCTGGAGCACTTCCCCTGCGAAGACAGAATGAGGGAGCTGGGCTTGTTCAGCCTGGAGAAAAGAAGGCTGTGGCAGCCTTTCAATACCTAAAGGGAGCCTACAAACAGGAGGGGAATCAACTCTTTGGAAGAGTAGATAATGACGGGGAAAGGGGAAATAGTTTTAAGTTGAAGGAAGGAAGATTTAGGTTGGATGTCGGGGGAAGTTCTTTACAGAGAGAGTGGTGAGGTACTGGAACAGGCTGCCCAGAGTGGTTGTGGATGCCCCATCCCTGCTCTGCTGCTGCTACTGTT
>JAOWBP010050556.1:0-18911 GCA_028571105.1 Tragopan temminckii
GGCATCCACAACCTCTCTGGGCAGCCTGTTCCAGTACCTCACCACTCTCTCTGTAAAGAATTTCCCCCTGACATTCAGCCTAAATCTCCCCTCCCTCAACTTAAAACCATTTCCCCTTGTCCTGCCCAGGAGCAGGCAGAGCACGAATGGTCCTCACCTAAATCCCTCCTGGTTCCACCGGCAACAGAGCAGAGCAAGAGTGTACCAGCATGCAGGTGTCCGAGCACCCTGCACCACGATAATCAAGGCAGCATCATAAATGTTTTACCCCTCAGCCATCTGGAGCTCCAGCTGCATTGTATCATAAATCCAACTTTTGCTGTACTATTATTCTAGAACTTTGGTTTTTGCACTCTTTTCAATGTAACCAATTCCTGCAGAATTTAATGACAAATTGGACTTACATCAGCAAAACCTTGAGCACGCTGGCCATTGATCTCATGGCAGAACGTATTGGTTCTGTTATATATGGGGGTTCAGTTCCTATTTCCATTTTTTTTCATTTCTTCATCTTTTATAAAAGCAGGATGGCGAGGACAATGTTCATTATCTTCTTTTGTTCCTCTTGTTCTGATTTTCTGATTTTTTTTCTCTTTTCTTCTTTCCTTCCTTTTTTTTTTTTTCCTTTCTTTCTTTTGTTCTTTCTTTCTTACTTTCTTTTTCTCTTTTTCTTTTTTTCTTTCTTACATTTTCCTTTAAGGCATGGTAACTAATGAACTGTTCTAATTTCCTTTGAGACAACATTCTTAATTGCTGTAATTCTCACTTATGTCTTTTAGGCATCCCTGCTGGCATTGATTCATTTCAATTTGCATTCCTGAATGTTGTAGCTATAAATGCTCAGTCAATATGTGTACCAGCCAGTCTCCTGTCCTTTTCAATGCCTTACAGGCTTTTTGATGTGTTTTTGGTTTGTTTGTTTGTTTGTTTTTGTAGCAAAACTGAGTTGTGACTTACCGTTGTAGCAGCATCCTAAAAGCTGCCGTGTTCTTACCTTGATGGCATTCTGCTTTGGGTTGGTTTTGGCTTTGGGTTGGTGATAAAAGTGACAGAGTTTTACATGATTTCTTCCAGGATGTGTGCTTGCCTTTTTAAAATAGTTTGGAGAATAATAACCTTGAGATTTAAAAAAAAAATCAAATTGTCCAAACAGGTGAGTTTTCCAAGGATAGTAATTGTAAGGTATGGATTGGATTTGCAGATCTGGAAGAAAATAATTTGTGCTGGTGCCATTAGATTCTTTTATGAAGAAATGGTGTGAATGAGCTCATATGAAGATGAAGGTCTCCTGTTTGGATGTTAATGAAGGCAGCAGGAGCAGCACAGTAGTGCCATAGTGCAGAAATGTTTCACCTTCGCTGCCTGTTTGCATTTGTCCCTGTGCGACCCTACCCCGAGGATCAACCTTTCAGTGTGCACAAGGAGGAAGCCAGCTTCTCCTGCCCTTTGCCTCCCAGCCCCATCCTACATTAGCTTTGGGCTGCACAGCTTTACGTAGATGTTTTTCCACTGTCAACCTGCAGCCACCAAAAGAAGCCAGGAGGTAAATAAGTTCTAGTCACTACTGCCCTAAATAAAATCAAACAGAGCAAAGCAGCTCTGTGTCTCATTAACAAACCCCTGGGTCACTTAGTCCCCAGGTTTCCTGCTTGGCTTTTCATTCTGGAACAATTATTTCTTTCAGCCCCAGGACTTAAAAATGAGATGAAAAATGCTTGGATATATTTTAGAATAAGTGCACCCAAATCACTCCAAATGCAATAAAAATGTCCCCTATAGAGTTCTTATTTATAGGTCCGACAAATACAGCAAATAATCTGCTATTCTTTAAGTATTCCTACAGATGGATTCCCGTGGAAAAAGATACATATTTTGGCAGTGACTAATGGAAGCAGTTGCATGTTCTGTGTTGGTGACACAGAGCTGCAATGGGAAAGGTTTCAGGGTTGCAGTAAAATGGATTGACCAATTGTCTTCTCACCATTTAAGGGGATTAATCAACTAATTATGATGAGGATTAAAAGCCTAATGCATTAAAATAATATTTATACTGGTGATGTAAACTGTCTTCATGGATTAGCTCCATTGGAAGTTTTGTCTGTCCTTTTGCCTGTGATTAACCACCTAGGACCATAACACATGTCAGCAGGGCACCAGCATCCCAGTGATGCTCTTGGCTCCCACCTCTCTGCTCCCAGTCATGCTCAGGGGCACTCTTTGCTGGAACAAATGCTAATTACCAACTCCTGAGGGCAGTTTAATTAGATGCTTGTGTCATGTCATGTCAAGGGGAGCAAAGGAGAAACCCGTTGTGCACTTCTACACTCACTTTCACACTTTATTCATTCTTATCGGCTTGGCAGTTTGTCAGTGGGATGGAGAAAAGCCCCTAATAAGAGTGCTGGAAAATGCAGTACAAGCACCATTGCAAAGTGCACAGTCTGTGAGAGAGTTTCAGGGAAGAAATGAAAGCCGTTGTGCGAAAAGGTAAAAATAATTTAATTATTACTTAGCAAAAATTACATACAGCCGCCCACTGTGTTCAGAGAGGTCTCTTCATTTTCAGACTGGTTGCAGCACTCCATCAGCTGCCTTGGGAAATTTCTGGGGGTGGGCAGGGTGCAGCACTCAGCTGGAGGCCAGGCACTGGTCACAGACCCATGGTGGCAGTCCTGGGGCCGAGAAGGTTTGACACCTCTGGTCATGGTCATCATTGACAGCACAGTGTGAGGGTAAACCAGAAGAAGAGCCCATCAAAATCAAAGTGCAGGGTGGTGGAGGCAGGATGAGGCTCTGGTCTGCAGAACTTCATTGGTTTGATTCCCCGCTGTGGTTGGCTGCTGAGTTCTCCAGCCCTTGGTCCTGCCCAGAGCTTTTTCACACCGACCTGCCTCCACTTCTCATCTCAGAGAACCTCTGCACAACCCTGGTCCTACTGCTCTTAATGACAAATGTTTCCCCGGGTGGAGGGAGCAATCCCAGCACCCCCGGAGCGGAGCAGGTGCGTTGCAGCCATGTATGGTTACTCCGTGGTGACAGACAAGGAATGATCTCACTCAGATGTTGGCACACTGCCTTGCAGACCTGCTCCTCACTGCCTGATGTGTTGTTCTGATGTGTTGTGCAGCTGCCTGAGCACTACAGGGCGTGCTGTGACAGTGGTGGCTGGTCTTGATACGCAGGCCAGATCGATCTATCTGCTGGGCCATCTGTTTGACCATTGATGTATACAGTATTTGTAGTATATTTCAAAAGTGAGTTATCAGAGTTATCACAGTGAGTTCTGTGTCCCCAGCTCCAGTGTTCCCTGTACCTTTCAAATCAGTATTCCCACCCAGCAGTTCCCTGAGCGCTGGATGTGCTGCAGTGTGCCGGGAGGACTTTCTTGGCAGATTGGTTTTGGAGTATATTAATAATAAATTGGCTCATTCTCCTTGTGTCTTGGTTTAAAAAGAGATGGATAATTTAGAAGTAGAGTGAATTAAAATTCAAGATGTGTTGTGAGCTTGAACAAGCTGGGCTGGGCTCCAGGCCATTTCGCAAAGAGACAAAGGCAGGAGAGCGGGTAGTGGGAGCAGCAGGAGCGGGCACAGAGCCTGAGCTGGTGACTGGCAGGTGGCAGGGAAGCAGTGATTCCCCCATGCTGATGGGAGAAGTGATACGAAGAACGTACTGTTGTGCCATGCTCTGTAGAGAGCTGGCTTGTATTTTAAGTTGGTTTTAATCCAGCTAGGAGGGAAATGCTTGGAAGAAGTTACGCATTTTCCTTCTAAAACTGATGCTACTTCTGTTTGCCGTTTTCTCATTTCTCAAAATTACAAATGTTTCTACCCGCTCTATTGTTTTCAAAATTAAGGACAATATTATTTTTTCCAGATGACTTTTTCCCTGGGCAGTCCTTTTGTTGTGGTTTCAAGCACGACAGTGCAGGGGGGGTTCTTTGTCCCCTTTTGGGGAGAAGGAAAGAAAAACAACCCAATTAAGATGAGGAGAAATAATGAATTTAATACAAATGGTAAAAGAATGTAAGATAATAATAAGAAAGAGAGTTACAATTAATAACTCAAATGGAAGAGAAAGGAAGGCTATGACTGGGCTTCTAGAACCTGGAAGAAACTTGACCTCCATCACCTGGAATCACAGATCATGTGGCAAACCTTGGGAAATGTGGTACATCTCAGTGCCTCTTCCTCTTGGAAAATCAGAACTCACACGAGGAAGAAAATCTGAGAAACAGCTGTACTGTGTAGGGGAAATGCTGCTTCTTTCCAGACCAGGAGCTCTGGGCAAGACCACAGGCAGACCTGGCCTGGCCCCTGAGCACTTGAGGAGCTCTCTGAAGATGCGAAGTGCTGAGGGCTGTTGGGAGAAGCAAAAGCTGAAAGAACACCAACAATCCTGTGTTTCTTTGGATATAGCTAAAGTTGACAAGGCCCACTGACAGCCTATGCTGTCTCGCCATTCTGAGAGCATTTGAAGTGGTGTGTCAAGGACTTGTAAATTCACTTGAGAGTTGTTCTTCTTTTCTTTTTACTTTCACTGCTGGCCAAGCCTTGCTGGTGTTTCTGAGGCTGAACTTGTGGGCACAGAGTGATGCTGTGCAGCGTGGGGCACCTGGGCAAGGTGAGAGGCACAGCACAGCACTTCAGGGCCTTTGGTTTCCCCTGCATGGTAATGCAGCACTGGGCTGCACAGGGAAATATCTTTATTTTCCAAGTGTCTTTTCAATAGGAAGAAAAAAGACAATTCTTTATTCTTCTGCTTTTGTAATTAGTTTGCATGTGCTGATATTTTCTCACAAAGAAAATGATGAGTGGATCTTAAGTTAACACCACTTTGCTTGCAAATGAGTTTAAAGCAGGATAAAAAATGCAATAGAGCTTAAGGCTCTGAGTCATTTATTGAATTCTTTTCCAGATTATTATATAAAAGAAATTTGAGCAATAGGATTTTCAGCTAGCTTCATAAAAATAAATAAGCATTGTTTGGAAAGCATGATTAAACCAGGAGGAGATGTAAACAAGGAGAACAGCACATTGTATTGCTGCTGGGATTCCATTTTTGCAGAAGAGTGGCATACGTGAGAAAGCAAATCCTTAATGCATGCTTTTATCCTCTGAAATATCAAAGCTGATATGAGGGATATTATTATGCAAAATTTTCTGTGAGGAAAGGATATGCAAAAGGTAGCCAACCCATGCTGTAATAGTTGCTCCTTCAGCACTCTTTTTCATCTATAAAGTTTCAGAGTTGTATTCCTGCCCACTCTTTATGCAAGGTTAAAATGTTCAGGCCTGAGTAAGCTAGACTCTGATATATCAAGCACACGGAAGCCTTGGTAATTTGGATGCTGTTGTTTAGATGGTTAATAGAGTGAGCCAGCAGCTGATCCAACCCAAATGTAAGAGTGGTTATTATTCTAAAGGGGCACAAAGAATTAGGACAAATAGCTGAATGATGGTGGCAAATAGCTGATGCAGTGGTTACTGTGAACTTGGACTGAATCTCTAGCAAGAGTAGCTCAACTTTTCTTCCTTTCCTGCATTTTGTATCTACCTCATAAATTCTCCTTCCTGGAACTGTGTGACATAGGAGCACACTTATTTAAGGTCAGAGCTAGGTTTTTGATGGCTTCCATAATGGTGACTGCCACTCTTAAGAATATATGCTGAAAGAAATATAAATGGACTAGCCTTTGCTGCCTGCTGCTGTTTGTCAAAGTTCTCGGCTATAAAAAATAAATATCATTGTGCTCTTCCATTTGCTGCTAACACCACTGAAGCCAGACAGTGTGCGGCTGATGAATGAGTGGGTAATGGCTCTGTTTTTAACACCCTGGCTTCTGCCACACTGCTACTGAAGCCATTTGTTTGAGGTGGAACCAGTGTTGCTCGCGTTTCTGCAAGCGCTGAATTGCCCAAAAGCATGGCCAGTCTGCATTTAAATTATGTAATAGTTTGTATGAATGTAACACCAGTGCAGCTTGCTGTGCCACTGGAAGAGGGACTGGAGGCTGCCTCACAGTGCCTGTGTTCACGAAACCTGCTCCTCCCCAGCCACTTCTGTCCAGATAGCATCTTCCCATTAAAAAGCACACATGGGAGAAGTTATGTAGGGCTTTCTAGGTTGGACTCCACCAAATAAAAAGGATAGCAAAAAAAAACCAAACACTTCCGAAACTTTTGAGAACAACCAAGTGTATGAGAGAGTGATGTTATGTGCAAGATGAGAGTAGAAATTCCCCATGGAAAAAATAAGCCAATGTGCTGGCAAGGAAACATGTCTGTGTTTGTATGCTAGAGCACAAGCAGGAACCATTTTTATAAATGAGGCCTCGAATATTTTCTGGTTTGCAAAATCAAATAATCCGGCTTCTGAGCCCAGGTCTAACCTGAATATTCATTAGGTTGCACTGATGGTATTCCTATCCACTTAGTGATACTGTGTCATCCCGCATCTCATTTCCAAATTTTCCACCGCTTTGACCCAGCCTTCAGCTGCCCAGGGAGAGCTGCATGCTTTGTGCTGACTGCTCAGCTCCGCTCCTGTAGCAGGGTTGGCTCCAAATTAGGGTCACCTTCCCAAAATACACTTCGGGTTGGTAAGCGTTCTAACAGCACCCTTGCTTTCTATTAACACAAACTTATTTAAGCGTGAATGAAAGCTTTGGAAGCCCTTGGTGCATGCTTGTGTGGTGTAGGTGGTTTGCTAATGACCTCTAATGAGTGCTGGCAGTTAAGATGGGGTGAGCCGAGAAGCTAACGGGTTTGCAGCCTTGTGCGAGGGGATGCTGTGCACACAGAGCTGGAACGAAGATGAGGAGGAGAAGGGACTTGCTGTGAAGTGCACGGTGTTGAAAGTCTGCTGGCTCCTGTCCCAGCTCTTGGATGGAAAGAAGAAATCGGGGGAGGGAAGAGGCTGAGGCCAACAGAAGCCTTTCTGTAAAAAACAGTGTAAAGCAGAAATAGCGAGGACAGCTCTTAACAAGCTGCTGGGGAGCTGTTATAGGTTCTGCCCCAGAGCTCTCTCGTCTAGCACCAGCATGACTTTCCCTTAAAACACTGCCATGTAGGAAGGCAGGAGAGATGGCAGATCCAGGTTGGGCTGTGCTGTGTCTCTCGCTACCTGGTCACTGAGGGCTCTGTGGCAGCTTTCTCCGATGCCCGTTTGTGCCAAGATGCTTGGGGAAACACACCATATTCTGCCCTTGCCTCTACATGTCTTTTCCTATGGTTTCTCATTATGACCTTAATGTTTTCTTACTATTTTTTAGAATGTGAATAGACTAGTGGCAGTACACATTGCACTTAGAAAAATGCTATTCTTTTAGTGTGGAGGTCCAGCTTATGGCTTTTCGTTTTTGCTTCAACAGTCTCACGCCTGGCTAGAAGAAGCTTTTTAATGTAATTCAGATGTTGTCTGTAATAACAGGGCTTGGATAAACCTTCACGTTTGCAGAGGCTAGCGAACGGCTCTGTGCTGCAGCACGTCATTAGTTAGGGTGTGTCGGCTGAACAACACTGGTCAGTAAGCTGCTAAATGTTTGTTGGGTTTTGAGGCTGTGAATCACTTGGTATTGCAGCAGCACCGCATCGCTTAACCCCGGCCCTGGAACTGATGTGCACGAGGGATGCTTGAGCAGGGCTTGTCTCAGGCCTCTGTCCACAGCGTAGTTGTCTCTACTGGGAGAATAAGTGTTCGTGTAATTTGTGTAATTTAAATTAAATGTTGGCTTCATTTGTTGGCAGTGGACATTCAGCTTTCATTTAGCACTGGCAGAGCAGTGCTGCAGGGCACTCTAGAGGGAATGGGAGCTTGCAGGGTGACGGGGTTAACGTGGTGACCCGTGGGTTGAGCTCAGCATGAGACCTGCAGGGATGCCAGCTGAGTGCTGCCAAAAAGTTTAACAACTTCTTTTTTTTTTAGTACATCCAGGCATCTGAACTCTGTGAGACTTTGCACTCTTCACTACATTTGCTCAGTGTCCGTGCTTCTGGCAGCGTGTAGATGTAATGGGAAGAAAATTCACCCAGGAACTTTTCTACCTGAGGTGTTTTGCAGGTGATTGTCAAGGAAGTTTCAATTTAGGAAGCATAGCACAGGAACTTCTATAACCTTAGCATAGCTAAAGCAGTGTTTTTGTTACATAGCAGAGGAGAGAACCCCTAAACCTTTTGAATGCTTATAAAAGTTTTGCGTTTCTTCCACCCATTTAGACATTTTCTTTGAGAAATAAAACATATTTCTGAGATTATTCTCCATGCTTTGATGTCTTTATAAATGCTGCAAAAATGTCTCCCTGTCTGCTGCGGCTCCACATTTATAGCGTGCTTAGAGCAAAATGGTATTTCTGTTTGTAGTCGTAAAAACTCCCAGACTGATCCTTAAATAGATCTGATTGCTCTGTAGTCCTTACGGCCTCAAATTGTCTTCAAAATACTGGTCTATCCTTTTTAGTCACTAAATATATGCCCCTTCTGTCTGCCACCAAGGATTTCTACAGTGCGAGCCCTTTCTGCAGCGCTCTTTGTATTTTCCAGGTGGGGATTGAAGGAGGCCTAATGGAGTGTAAATCTTTACATGATTTAAATAAACAGTTCTCTGCCTTTCTTCTGATAGTTACTTTTGTTCATTAATTTTGAGCTTTTTATTTTTTGCCTGGCAGACCAGCCCTGGCTTTATACACCAGAACTGCAAAGAGAATTGGAGAATGGTCTTGGAGCAATGTCTCTCAGGGAAGGGACCAGCAGCTCCAGGGGGAAGATTTGGGAGCAACCAGCTCTAGAGAAAAGCAGAGCTGGATCTCCCTGTGGGGCTGGGCCACTTTGCATCAGCTGAGGGTGGTCCTGCTGATGTTCAGTAAGCAGAGGTGAGCAGAGGGGCAGAGGAGTTGCACAAGCTGTCCAAGAGCCTGAAAGCTAACATCACAGAATAATCTTCCCAGGTTACTGCAACGTTTGTTACTGATTTTCACATCAGAAAGACATTTATGCTGTCTTTTCACTTGCTGCTCTTTGCGTTTCTCCTGACATCATTGGTGGAGCTGTCTTGGCATCCAGGCTGGGTTTCCCAGCTGGAAGGATTAATTTCACATTTGTGTCACTCCTGTAGGCACATACTGCTACTGTAATTACCCCAGAGCCATCATAAGCTAAATATAGTGCACTTGCTCCTGCTTTGGTGTTGCAAATTGACATTAATAGACATGGTTTGGAAAATGTTATTTATTCCAAAGAAATTACCAGAACTGTTCTGCTATTTAAAGATGTATTGGTTATTTTCGTCGCACTCTTTATACAGGCTCTTCACACTTGGAACTGGGTGGCTGGGACAAGGGTCTGAGGCAGAGAGAATTGGGATCTTTGGGATTACTGGGGAGTTTTCCTTGAGTAAATTGCTCAAAATAAGCCCTAAAGGAAAACAAGTTTGGGGAGGAGAGATGCATCTGTCAATTGATTTTAAGACATTTCAGTGAGTAGGGAATGCTGGTGAGAAGTTATATGATGACACTAATATACGTTTATTTGAAAAAATCACAAAGTTGGTGAGATCTGTTTTTCTAAAGTGTTGGGTTACCCATCTCAATGAGAAAAAGCATACATTTGAAGCACAGTGCTGCAGACTTCACAGATTTACCAGGGACACTGTGTGTTAAGAGCTGTCATTGCAGTGCATGTGGCCCCTCCAAAGACATCCCCGTTCCCAGAGCTCTCCTTGAGCAAACCTCACAGGCCTGCAGCAGCAGCCATTTGAAGAACGCATCATCCTTTAGGCATCTTTATGTCACTGCACCCCACTTTGTTTTTAACAGAAATACTATGTGGAATAAAACTCGTTAGTTTCTTCCTTTTTTAAACAGCTCCTGTTGAAGGCAGTGGCTGCATCCCAGAGCTGTGTGCAGCTCTCCAATGCAACTCTCAGGTGTTGCAGTGTTGTTCTTGCAGGCTGGCTGCCTTGTTTGCGGCCCTCACCTCCCCATATTCAAAGAAAACTGAAAATACCTCCTTTCATTCTAGAGTACTCACACTTCTGTTTTGTCCCTCTGAGATATTTAAAGCTGGAGTGCTGTGCAGTGTTTTAACATAATTGTTGTGTACAGTTCTCCCTGTGTACTTGCTCACCTCAGCAAACAAAGGATTGCACACCATTGATGTTTGCAGTCTGCAAAATTTAGTCCCTAGGGTTGTTTATACATGATGTTTGTTTTATTTTCTCTCTCAGTGCTCATATCTATCAGATGACAGCTGGGAAATTCAAGTTACTAGTGTTCATATGAAATGAGAAGCAATTTTCAGTTGACTGAATATACAAGGCAGCAGCTCTAGAAGGGCACCTCGGTTTTGTCTTCCTCATTTACAGGCCTGAAAAGAAAAAAGAAAAAAAAAAAGGATGTTTCTTGTGCCACAGGGAAGCAGCTTCCATGTAGGCTGTGATGGGATCAAGCCACGGAGCTCAGGCATGATCTTGAAGCAAGAACAGCCACTGGGTCTTCAGTGACGAGCAGGACAGATGTGACACAGAGTTTGAGCTGATGGTTGGCTCTGAGTATTGCCTTGAGGCAGTGATGATGTGGATGATGCTTCATGTTTCTGTAGGGGCTAATTGCCTAAGGAAGGCTAGTTCTGTTTTCTAGCAATTGAACCAGGTACAAAGCACTCAGACTTGTCTCCATGCAGTCCATGGTTTGAGTCCCTAATGCTACAATTACAGAGACTTGTTTGTTCTTTACACCTAGAGGAGCTGCGTTATGTTGTATTGCATCATACAACGCACAGGAGCACATGTATTCATATCGAAAATGTATGCTGATTTTGTTGGGTGTTGCTTCACATTGATGAGCACCTTGAGAGGCAGAAAGGCCTATGGCAATGGGCAGCAGCTTAGGAATCTTGTATTAGTCTTCTAAAATACAAGCATGTCTTTGTTGGAGCCGTCCGTCCAGCATGGCCATGTCCCCTGGGGCTGCCTGCTCCTGGCCACCGGGAGGGGCTGGGCTGGTGGCCTCATTCTGTGTTGGTTGTCTGGGGCAAGATGTGGAGATGTGGCATGGAGGGATCCCCGTCTGTGGAGGAAGGACAGCGTTACTCGTCTTCCAGACGGAGATTTTGCTGGGATTAGACAGTTAATGTTTGTGTTGGTCTTTAAAATGTAAAGTGCTACATAAATGATGAGCAGCCCTGTTAAACACCAGGGACATCTGTGTTGTTGCATAAATAGCAAACAATAATAAAAGTATTAAATTGGGTAGACTTCTTAAATAGTTATTTCTCCAAGCTGCCTGTGACATCTTTTTTAAATCATTCAGAAGCAAATTAGCACGGAAATGCTTCTGCCTCCATTAGGAGATGATTTCGCCGCTTTTTAGTTGAAAAGTTGAACAATGCAAGATTAGCAGTTAAAGCCTGTTGTTCTCTCAGTTACAATGGAAATCATTTGTCAAAAAGAATCCCAGGGATTTCTGCCTCTATTTAAAAAATAAAAAATCTGCATAAAGGAAATCTGAAGAGGAAATACCATCTAAGATCTTATGACCTAAGAGGAGAGAATCACTAAATGCAGAATTGTTTTAAACGCTCACCTACACCTGTCATGGGGAGGCAGCAAGTCTTGTAACTTCTTTCCACATCATCTGCCTTTTGAATTTTGTAAGGTCATACCTGTTTGGTCTCCTCCAAGCACACAGATCAATGAAACCTAGTAGTAGGATATAACTGAGAGGCTGAAGTGTTTTGAACAAATCCTGTATGAATTTAGAATTAATCTAAAGCGGTGTGAGTGGTACACATTTTGTGTGTGTGTGTGTGTGAGCAAAAGGAGAATCAGATCTATTGCCTGGAAATGGATCTCTTTGGTATTTTACATGCTTCTTCCTGCTTATCTCTTCTGAGAGAAGGACAGGGCAGAATATTATTCATACCAAAGGCTCTGCCCCTCCTTGTCTGCCAAGCACCAGAAGGGAAAGCAGAACCATATTAAATGGTCTATGTTGGCTGGGATGGCTCCGTACCAGGCATGGCAGGCTGGTGGCTTGGGGCTTCTGCTCAGTGGCCACAGGGGAGAGGACCTGGAGCATCAGAGCTGTCTGGTGAAAGCACGATTCATCTTGGCCCGAACTGCTCTGACATGAATCTCAGCTCTTCCATAAGAATTGCCAGGAGCTCCAGACAATGAAAGTGTTTATTGCTGAGCGCTGGGACCGTGGGCCTCCAATGTTCATTGCTTTCAGCACATCACTGAATCATCTTTGGCATCACAGTTAGCAAAGACAGCGAAGGCTGACAAGACCAAAGCCTGAAGGCATTTTGCACAGCAGCAAATAGCACCAGCTGGCACTGCAGGAGGTGTTATGCTCCCTGTGGAATTATTTTTGAGCTCTATAAACCTTGTGTGTTCCTGTGATCTGATGCTCAGGCAGCAAAAATTGGCAAAGCCTCTCCACATCTATGGAGACAACACTCTGGAACTGGAACTGCAACCTTGGGAAGGCATTGCAAGAGAAGGGAGGCTGGATAATGTGTAAGTAAGCAGGAGAACATGCATTGCCATCTAGGATACACTATATATAGCAGTGCTGCTGAAATCCTTGTCTCTGTTAAAAGTACAGCTGGCAGAACAGAATTCTGTGGGGTCAGACAAGCAGTTGCTGCTATGTTCATAATCCCTCTTACATATTCGTGATAAAGATGATATCAGCCTAAAAGATGAACCATCCTCTGTTCACAAACAGATGGACAGATGATGCTTAGAGAGAAGTTCAGACCTATTGAGTGCGGTGTCTTCTGCACAAGGTATGCAATACTCGCAGCTTGCTTGCTCCCCAAACATCCCTGAAAGTTTCCTGGATGTTCCCAGATGTCCTCCAAAAGATACCTGTACCAGATGCAGATGTGATTGCGGCTCAGAGATGCCAACTTACTTTGCAGGAATAACCCGCAAGGGGAGCGGGCAGATGGCTGTATGAAAGGTGCATGTTCCTGTAGGTCTGTCCTGGGAGTGGGGAAAGAAAGCTCCGTGCACAGACACCTGGAACAGGGGTTCTCATTTATACATCTCAGCCGGCTTTCCTCAAGGGGCTTAAGAACATAATAAGCAAATAGTGAAGGAGATAAATCCTTTGTTCCCTGCATCAGTTCCAAAATGAATAGGAAATGGTGTACAGGAGAGATTTAGGTAGCCAGCGGCCGTTCTGAAAGGTAGGCTGTCAGTGGTGTAGGTACATAGCTGTGCCTGGACCACACACATGCCCTTCACAGAAAGGCAGTCTTGACATCCTCCAAAGTGGAAGAGATGATGTGTTCTCATTTGCATCATCTTAAAAATCTGTTCTGCCCCAGCAATTAGTCTTTAAAAAAATCTGTTCATGTGAGTTGTTAATTTTGTTAATATTGGGATTTCAACTCTTGTGCAGAATAATTCATGGAAGTTTTCTGAGATGTAAAAAATGCTACCACCCATCTGGTCATTACTAACAGTGTGAATGACTGAAGAAAAGGTGCACAACTTTGCCTTCCCACAAAGTAACATCTCATTCTGGGGACTCTCCATGCACTGTGTGGTTTCTATCCATGGCCTGATAGGAAGGGATAGATTCATCGTCTCTGGTTGAAATATCTCTGATGCCTGCAGATTGAATGGAGTTTGATGTATTTTTGATTAATAGCTCCACACAGAGACACATCTTGGGATGGTCAGTGGGTGAGGAGGGATGTGACCCCTGAGTTTGGCATAAATCATTCATTTTGCTTTTTCTTGCTGTCGTACTTGAAACTTGACTATTTTCTGCATGGTTTTCAGGTCATTTTCTCAATAGTCCCCAGGATGAAATAAAATAATTTCATGCATGATAAATAAGTCCCTGGTCAGTGCTGTTCTGAGACAGACCAGTGTCGGGAGCTTTAGAATGAGATAAGTGAAAAGGAAGACTCAACCTTTCAATGCCTATTTCAAAGACTGCTTTTTCTGCTGAATCTTCAGAGACTTCTGTTTTGTCACAGCTGACACAATTTTGGTCACTGATCTGTCAGGAGTGCTCTGTATGGACTGTGGGCATTTATAGCAGAAGGGTGGAGGTATCTGCCCTCACTGATCTGTGAGCACTGTTCTGAAAGGAAAGCTGGCTGATCCATGCATGGGTAAGGTCAGCGGGAGCTTGGCATTCAGTGAAGCCTGACAAACATGGACAAAAACAGACTACTGAAAACCATCAGATTTGAGAACGGAGTGATAAGGAATTAGATTAAAGCTAATTTCTTTAAATTTCTAAATGCAGAGAAAACTTCATGTCTTTTCTGCCTCAAAAAGCTCACAATTCCCCAAGCACAATATTCCCCTTCTCACACATATCTACTAGTTTCCAGACCAGCACCCTGCCTGGCACAGTGCTCTGCCAGTGGTCAGCAGCTCCTTCCAACCCATCGCCACTAACCTGAATGGAAAGGACAGAGGAGAGGGGCTCAGACTGCTGGGTGCTCCTGGGAGGGCCCAGCACTGACTTTCTTCACTTGGTGCTCTTACATTCTAGTCCAGGCAGTGCATCTGTGCAGCTTTTAACCAGTAATACTATCACCACACTGTCACTCTAGGCTTTAGTAGTAAGTTGGGGATGAAGCAGGTGGAAGTCATCTGTTCCTTCTTGAGCTTCAGGGGCTCCTCCTGGTCAGTTATTTCATTCTCTGCAGCATCACTGACCCTCCTGGCACAGGCAGATTGTTGGACATGTTAAATGCCACAGTACTGTGCACACCAGCACATTTCCCCAGCAATCAGCTACATCAGTAAACAGCACAACTTGTAATTCATCCTGTCGATCAGTGGGTGTGTTAATCAAGGGGAAAATCTGTGCAATTGACTGATCTCGATTCCAATTAATTTCCCATTAACAGATTTCCTAAAACACTAACAGAATGCCTAGTCACAGATGATGCCAGTAACTCTTTGGCACATATGTCCTTCCTGCCCTTAGGGGATGGGAGTGGGTGGTGCAGCCTGGAGGGAAAGCCTTGAGGATCCTATGACTTTCTGAAATCATGAGTTTTTACCTGAATACCTTTATAGAGGGGCTGTCTGCTGTAAGACTTTGATTTTAGTTAAGATTGATCTTTTTTTGTGAAAGGTAATGAGGTTGTGTGTGATAAAAAGTGAAGTTTATAGTGGCAAATGTGTTGTGAAGTCTGGTAACTTCAATTTCTCTCCAAAGTTATTGCAGCTCTGTGTGAATCAGAAGAGTATCACATTCCCCTTATATCCTTTGGTTTTACTCCTAAGTACTTAGGACCTTTCACAGCATATCTACTGAAAAAAATACCACGTTAGCAAAACATATCTGTCCTTTTCCATCTCCTAAAAAACTCTAAGGGCTATGGAAAAGCATTTTGGAGCTGTTAATAATTGGGGGTATTGATTAAGTACCAGGAGATCAAGATTGTGGCTGATGGTTCAGAGGACCATCCGAACTTCTGAACCGTGCAGGGCTCAGTGTATCAGGAAGGAAGAATGTTTTAGTACACTTAGGTATTTTAAAAGTTTTGTTGTGCTTCAGGTTCTTGCTGTTTTCCAGTGTTCCACTGTTGGAGAGCAGCCTTAGCACCAGCCTTCCTGGGGCCTCCTTCAGCAGAGAGGGTTTGGGAGCAGAGACCTCCTTGGTGGGAGCTGTGGACCGTGACGATGAACAGGATGGAATCTCTTCCCACAGTAGCCCTGTCTGTGCTGTGTGGTGACTGGGTTCATGCAACGCACTGCAAGTCGATGTACAAAACCTTAAATAGTCCTTGGACTTTAGCTTAAATGTGTTCTTGTTTTGGCATACTCGGATTCAAGTGCTTACAAGCTCAGTTTAGGAGCTCACAGTGAATGCAACTTTACCCACAAATGCTGCATCAACCACCAGTCCCGGAAGCAGCCATGGAAGTAGGACCTAATGTATCCATTGCTTGAGCCTGGAATTTAAAAACAGCAGCATGAGGAAGAAAAAAAAACAACACTGCACATAATTTGACCAGGGGGAAGGAAAATAATTTTATTTTCTAATTAAGCTACAAAGCAGGATGACAGACTTCATAAGCTGAGTCCTGTTTCCCTAGACAAGCCAATTAATGTACATGGTTGGAATAATGCGTGTTTTAACAAGCAGCATGAAAAATAGTGCATTTCAAGTTAGGAAAGCTGCACTCAAAGCCTTTAACATGCACAGTCAGCTAGATACGAAACACCAACAAATCTATCTTAACAAGCTTTTAAAATGTATTTGAAGTAATGAGAAGAAAATACAGGAAGGCTTATAAAGAGACATGAAACATTTCAGCAGTTACAGATTACATAGTGAAGTGAAAGTATTTTAGTTACTGAGCAGAAGTAAAATGTGTTGACTGTTTAATTTGTACACAGTTTTATTTTACAGCATTTTAAACGTTGCCTTTTGGCAGAGAGAATACAAAAGGATGTAGACTTGCTGTAAAGCAGATAACTGACAAGAGAGCTCGAGGATAGAATTATCATGGGAGGATAATGCTCCCAGGGACTGGGATGTATGTGTCTGTGTTTGCTTCTGTAATCAGTCCGAGTTAAGGGTCCCAGTAGCAAAGGGATCCTCGGGTGTATGCAGGTCATTAACAGCTGTGCCTCAAGCCCCTTGTCAGGAGCTGATCCCAGCATCACGCAGGACAGCATGCCCTTCATTCAGTGCACTTAAGGTGGGGCCTTTAATGAGAAAACATCTCTCTGCAAATATGCCGTAATTACACAGACCAGGTTTCTCACTGCTGTTTGTGAAATGACTGTGACTTCCTGCTTTTTTTTTTTTTGTATAAGCACCATATGGGAGTCCCAGAGCCTGTTGTGAAGTCTAGAAACTTCAGTACAGTATCTTTACAGTCAGCATCTCCAAGCACAGCTTAGATTGAAAATAGTGCCATTTGCATAGCATATCTAAATGCTGCAGCTGGAGGTTGCCTTGGACCCTGCAAAAATCCCTGCATTAGTCAGTTACTGCTTTTTGAAAGTTATTTCTTTCTCTGTGGCCAGCTTGAATGTGCAAAAGAAGTACCAAACTGCTAAGTACCTAACTGCTCCAGCACCCACCCGTTCTCTTTGAGCTCTGGTCTAGCCAGATAGCTCTCCATGCACGTGATGCTCAGCATGGTCCTTCATCTCACTGAAATCAAAGCTCTGCTTATTCATCCCTGTGCAGGACTCTGTGTGAGTGCCACACAGGCAGTGGTGGAGATGCAGGTGCAGCACACCCCAGCTGTGCTCAGCCCTCTCCTGCCCAGTCCCCTCTGTGTGTCCATTGTGGGCCTTTGGTGGCTCTACAGGGCTCATAATGCAGAGGTGGGCTCAACTTCCAGAGTGCACAGAGCCCCGTGATAATCCCTGAAGTGTAACCTGAAGGAAGGAAAATAGATCACGTTTCAGTTTGATTTGGTAGCTTCACTTCTCTTACTTTCCATGTGTTTAATTTATCTCTACATTCAGAATTCCTCATGCAAATTATCACTGACTCTGTTTAACTCTGCTTAACTAATTGGTGCTTGTATATGCAAGATTAGCGATCAACGATATTAATATTATTGACCCCTGTTTGCCTCTTAGTGCTATCTGTTTTTCCCAGGTGGTTGCAATTACAGCATAATTAATTATCAAATAGCTATGTTCCCTTTATTCTGAACACTGTAACAATTATGCACAAAGATCGGCACAAAATCCTGAATACATAATTCATTGTTTTGTGCTTTCCCCATAGAATCCATGGGAGACCTGCTAGAAAACAGACACAAGTAGTTGATACATAATGTATTTAAAGACCTATAAAAGTTTCATCCTTGTGAGTCCGTGGGGAGTAGGATGGTTTGAATTTAACTTTTAATTGTATAGCTGAGAAATGAAATACAGATCAAGGGATGGTTACTGTAACTGGCACCAGCCCAAAATAAATGCCGGGCCCAGCTGTCCGTATCCGTGAATACATGAATAGCTGTATGCTCATGGGTTGTTTAATTGGATTCTGTGGGACTGTGAATTTGAGTAAACTTATTCATGCATGAGAATTTTTTCAGGACCGGGCTGTTGCGGGCACTGTCGTTGCTGAACAATTTCCCGGTGCATGCAGACGGGGCCCTGCGCTCGGTGTTGGCAGGGTTGGCTCTGCTCTCACCCAGTCAGTGCTCAGCAACCCCCCAGCAGCACAGGAACACGTGGGGCTGGGCAGAGGTCTGCTGGCCTTGGGCAGGAGTTGGGCCCGTGCCCATCCTTCAGCCTTCCCACCTCTCTGTCAGGTTGGTGAGAGGGAGAGAGGAGTCTTCTTGGTGGTGAAGATGGGCAGGAAGGAGAGAGGTTAAATGCTGTGTGTTCAGGAGGGAGACTCCTCATCACCCTATGGGCCCTTATGGATGTGTGTGTGAGCATTGCAGAGTTGGAAGCTAGCTAACCAGTTCCCTGGGGGGTTCTCCATCTCACCAATGGAGGAGCAGCACTGGGCTGCAGAGCACCTCCAGGTTCCTGTCTTTGGCTGGGGTAACTGGGGTCACTTGTTCTACTTTATTATTGCTGTGATAGACATAGGTCTGACTGCACCAATGGGTGAAGACTTGTAAAGCACCATTTCCTTTGGGTTTCAATTGCAAAAGAGGAGGGGAAAAAAAAAAAAAAAAGAACCTGTTTATGAGCTTTAAATCATTCTCTTTCCTCACCTCTCCCTAAATTAGTTTAAAAAAATCCTAACCTCAGCAATTCCACGACTCAGGAGGCAGTTCACCAAACTGCGGTGAGCAGCAATAGTGTTTTAGGGTTTAAACGTGCAGGAGGCAGAGCTACCCCCCGCAGAACGGGCAGTACGGCCGAGTGCTGCCGCGTATTCCGGGCCGGGCCGGCTGCACACCCCGCGCTGTGATCCCCCATCCCAGCCCAACCCATCCCAG
>JAOWBP010050557.1:0-18909 GCA_028571105.1 Tragopan temminckii
TCCCCCCAAAAGCCTCCCCCCATCCTAAAACCCACTCCCTAAAATATTACTTGAGATTCATTTGCATGAATTATTAATCATCCTGGACAAACATATTACTCTAGCCCTAGCTAGAAAAAAATAACATAAAAGGAGAAAAGAAGCTTTTCTCACAAACTCTCATTATGTTGCAGGAGAGCAATTGTGAATATATGAAAGTGAAAAAGGCTTTGAGACCTCTTTCAGGGAGCTAAAGCACATTTTGCCACAGTAAAGCAGGATGCAGATAAGGAAAATGGGCTGGAAAAGAGGGAGAAAGTCCACATTTAAATGTGTTCAGCAAATTGTTACCATACACTATAGTGCATTGATGACATCACACAAAATACCAGAGAAAGCATGAATTACAGAAGGATATGCAGAGAGGGATGGAGGAGAAAATGTATGTGCAAGTAAACTACTCTTCTCTTACAGTAATGCCTATTTTTCAGGGTTGACCAAAAGCAGAAAAATTTCTCAACAGCTGAAGTTAACATCTGTAATGGGGTTAAAGAGCAAATCTCTGGACAGATCTTCCTTAAGCTAGTTTTGTAATTTGAGATCTACAACAAGGTGCAGTGGAGATATGGAAGTGGTCTGAAAAAAATGAAGTCTGTATTGTTTTTTCTGTTAATATTTTACCCTAGTTACCACTGGGTTTGTGAACTAATGATATTTAAGGCTACGCAGAGGAAGCCTTAAATCTTTAAGTCTGCATCCTTTTGGTAGGGTTATTTTCCTCTGCTGGTCCAATAGTGTCAATCACATGACAAATTTCTGAGTGCATATAAACTAGGAACCACTAGAAGGTCTCTCATGAAGTAATAATTATTGCTGCTGGTCAGTGTATGCCTTCAAACACTACTTAGTGGAGTAATGGACAGATTGCTTGTACAGTGTATGTGTCAAACTAGCTGCTAGTTAACGTTCATGTCAAATCCTAAAGCAATTCTAATCAGACACCTGGGACCTAAGCCTTCCCAACCAACCACATTATGGTGACAAGAGAGAGAAACAAACAAACAAAACCACTCATCATAAAACTAATAAAAGCATTTACAATAGCATTGTAGAAAAAATGATGTGTCATATTCCATGGTTTTTAGTTTCATGCTGGCTTATGGGTATTGTGAGTACTCAATTGGAAGTGAAGAGGGACAGAAATTAATAGTCATCGGTAACTCCAGGAATGTTTTTAAGAACACTCTAGTGAAACAGTTTGGTCTATTGGCAGCAATGACAAAGAATAACTTCATATGAGAGAGCTGCAACTGGTGCCCAATGGAAAGATTCAGGAGATCATATTTCTTTGTGATTTTCTCTCACATAAGATACAAAGAAATAAATCCATTCAGAAAAAAAGTAACCTGCTGAATATAAGCTACTGAAATGTTTTCATTGTTAAAAAGAATTTTCATCATGGAGGAATCATCTCTGCTCGTGAAGATACCCAAAGTACGTCTGACGTTCAAAGTCATCAGTCCTCAGACATCTTTTTTAACTAGCAGTCAAAATGACTCTCCTGCACTCTATCATTGAGTGACGCACAGGGCAGAGGAAACTGTTAGCCTAATACCTGCCTCTCCTGCACAGAGGTTATCGGTGCGGGGAACCAGCAGCAAGCTTTACCAAACACATCCACATTCTGGCTTTCCTTCGACAGTGTTGGACAAGAGCTCCCCACCTCACAAGGCAGGGAGCAGCAAAGAAGAGTCCATAAAACCCCAAACTTGAAGACGAGTATCAGAATTTCAGAGTCCTCACATCCGGCCGGCGGTGTGCATGTCTCTCCCCCGAACCAGTGTTTGTTCAGTGCTCCCTGCAGACTGGATGTGGCCTGAAACAGGTGGGTGAAGCTCACCTTTGCCCAGTGCGGTTCCTGTTCGCCTCCACATTTAAGGCCAAGTTGTGTAGAAAGAGAAAAAGCTGCCACCACACTTGATTTCTGTTCTGCTGATGCTGTAGAGAACAGTTGAAACAAAGTTATTTATATTTCTAGAATTGCAACATACCACTTCTCTTTTCCAATAACAACTCAGTTACACTTTTCAAGAGCAGACACTTTAATCCCATCAGCATAACAAGGGGGTGCAGCAAGGGATGAGAGGAGAGAGGGAAATGATAAGTTCTCCAGAAATAATTGTAGCTCTAACATTACAAAAAGAAAAGAGCAGATCCTTTATGCATTGTGCACAAGAGGATTAAACTTTTTTTTTTGCTTGTAGGATTTTGCAGAGTTTAGCCAAGTGCTGTTTTTAATCAGATTGGCTTCTGAGCCTTTCAAAAGCCCCACCTGCATCAACAAACAACCTTTTTTTTTTTTTTTTAAAAAAAAAAAAAAGCCCCCCTTCACCCCAAAAGTAAAAAAAAGTAAAAATATAACTGGTGATCCATCTGTAAGTGATTTGACACCGTGAAGGTCAAAGGGTTAATCTTCAATTTAAACCACACTGCTGAGACAGCAAAACTCTGATTTCATCTAGTACAAGAAAACACATTCGTGCACACACACACTCCCCCACCCTCCCCCCACCACATTTTCCTTCCCAGCATCTCCAAGATAATACTGCCCTTTTTATAGCCACTTTTGACAGTAAGCCATAAATAATCAGCCTTGGAGCCCTTTCCTACTGACTGGAGCCAATTAAACCTTAAGCAAGAACATACTTGAAAACACACAAAAAACCAAAACCAAGAGGTTATTTCAGGTCCCATTGTCAGGGAAGAAACATGGGAGTTGAGTTTCAGGGGGACACCGGACTCTATAATGCAACTCTGGGGCAGGGACACTGTCCCTTCTTTTGTTATGTGTAATCACCCTGCAAAAGTGGCTCATATTATACCCCCACCTTCCCGCACTTTAATGACATCTCACACAAACAGGTGGGTTTCTCTTTACATTGCTCAGCTTGGGATACTATTTCACCTCAATAACCAGCTCTCTATTAGAAGTCAGGCTTTGTTTTCTCATCCAGAATTCCATATTTGTTAAGCAGGACTGATCATTTCTGGAAAACAAAACAAACCAGTCCCAATTCCCCCCCCTCCCCCAATCCCCAGCAGACAAGGAATCAGAAGACTGACTTTCAACAACTTTGCTTCAGTACACAGGAGTTCATAAAAGAGCACTGAAGCACATTATATGAACAAGATGTTTCAACTTAGATTAGCTCAACAGGGCAGAACAACGTGGTTGTAAGGCATTCTTTATGTAATCACAAATAGGGGAGAGCTGCAACTGGAGTTAGTGTATTAGAGATGAGCTCTCCAAAGCCATCCCAAATATTAAGTTATATTCATATTTAGGCACAAATAGGTCTGTGTCATTTGTATCACAACTACATACCAAACCGGCTTCGGAAAACCTGTGCTCATCTTGCATCTTAGCAGTGGTTTGTTCTCCTTCGCCTCAAGACTTACCAGTTGTCTCCTGGATTTAGAAGAGTTCACACAGATCTAATCACACATTTAAACACTATCACGCTTGGTGCATGACCCACAGATGGCAACTCCAGAGCTTGGTATCATCTACTTCAAAGGAACCAGTCCTGGGTTCAGTCCATAAAGACTGCCCAAACGTGGCTAGGTTTACATAAAAAAGGTCTTTCATACGCTATCCTCTAGGGCTGGGTTACAAACACCTAAATTGTTCTCAAAAAGCAAGATGCTTTCTGTTTTGCTGCTCGCTTCTCAGTTTGACCAGGCTTGTCCTTCCTTGTCAAACTCCAGAGACCTTTTTCACCCTCCTCCACACTTCCAAACCTGCTCAAGCACACACGTGGGACCAAAATGTTCTAATGGCATCTAGATACCATGCGTTTATCAAGCTATTACAGCTTACGCTGAATGCTCCTTTAGATCTTCATGGTAACATGTCAGTGAAGCAGCATGCAAGCACAAGACCATCTTCTGCAGTTACCACAAACACTGAACTATACTTGGAGAGCAGAGTGGACAAACATACTACAGATGCTCTGAAGGGAATCCGGTTACTTTGGCAAATTATCTCATTTCATTGGCAGACAAAAGAGAAGATGAGTGTATTACAGGGAACTGGTAACGGAGATTCAAAATCATGATTAAAGATGCTAAACTTGAAATATATCTCAGCTGATTTGGTATCTGCAATTTCAACTACACCACACTGTCAGGAGGACAACTATGTGTAAAAATCCCGGTATTTAATGTCTCAGTTCATGTAGGAGACTGCTTTGGGCTTTTCACAAACCACAGCAGATTTCTGAATATTCTATCTCCTTCTGAAGTTTTAAATGGCATCTCAGAAAAAACAACTGTTATTTGCTATTTTAGGTAAAGAAGGTCACACTCAGGGAAAAACAGTGGAAGGACAGAGCTGCTTCTCCTCCTCCTATTTTTTGTTGGTGTGTTTGCTTGGAAGGAGCACTCTGAAAAGAGTACTGGGTTTTGTTTGGTAAATAAAAGTTTTAGATCTCTACTTTCAGAAGAGTTACAGATCTGCAGGAGAGCAAATGGGATATGGTATCACAAGCACTAATTCTAACATTAAAAAGCTATTCTGAAGTTAAAAAGCACTAATGCTAAAATGCTAAACTTTTTAAAAATTCACACTCTACTTTATTAATTTCACCGTCTACTTGAGCTACTTTTTTGGTAAAGCATTTTCTTCTTTCTCCAGTTTGAAATGTTTCTCATTATTTGCATGAGACACTCAATGAGATTTTCATACAAAGAAGAGCTCAGTGAGAATCATTTCAACCTGCTTCCCCCTGCTTATAAAAACTAAGATCTCAAACAACTTTATGAAGGATACTGACATCATTCATTTTGTTTTGAAGTGAAAAAAACTGAGCATGAGGCAACTCACTGCCTACAACCTTCCAGCAGGCCAAGGACAACTTTCTAGGTTTTATGCTTTGACCACAGGCCTTCTATTTTCCTGGGTCCATATTGAGCCAGCATTTCCTTCCATGGGATCATAGTTCACACACACTTTCACTGGCTTGTAGACTGAAGAGGTCTGCTTGCATTGTCCTCACTTGCATTGCTACTGGAAAGGGAAACAGAGCAGGAAAATGACCAAGGCCAGAACTGATCTGTCAAAAAAAGCTACCTTTACTATTGATCAGGCCATCCTAACTCATCTGATCCACGTCATCACATAGTCAAACTGATGCTTGTGCCAGCACAACAGCAAGGCAGCCTCGGGAGAAGAGCAAGATAGACTGCTTCCATCAGGAGCAAGCCTAGCTAACAGGGCTTTCATAATTATGGTTTCACTTCAAGGCTGATCTGTTCTCTGTGGCACCAATTCAGTGTGGGATAAGAGCCACAGAATGGAAATGGTAGATATAATTTGCAACAGAGATAGATAAACCAATTTATGGAATGAACTTCTGAGCCTAAAAAAAGTACTTTTCACAAGTTTCAGGAGCTTTTCCCTAGAAATGTCTTTGCCAAAACCAGAATACTCAAATATCTCAGAACTGGTGGTTTTCCTTTTGGTGGGGTTTTTGGTGTTTGTGGTGTAACTCAGCTGCCAGGAAGGGCAGAAAAACCAGGAGAATAACTCCATGAATTCTGCATCTAATTTTTTTCAGATGTGGTATTGTTTCAAGTAAATAAGTAAATTCTTACAGTCTCCTAAGACTCAGGACTATTGCAGCCCAAGACAATATTTTTCCTAAACCTTGCTACACTGATTTGACCCTCACCTGATCATTTCAGCACTCAGACTCACTGCTACAACACAGTATCAGAGATGAACACTTTGCTACTTCCATACAGCAGAAACACAACAAACATTTTGAACTTCTTCCCTAAGACCAAAAGAAGCTTTTTGCCCTCTACACTAACCAAGACTAGAGTTGTGAAAACAGTAAGTCAACACAAAGTTGGAAACACATAAAAACATTTCCTATTGCAGCTGCTTTTTAAAGGGGATATCCTTAAGAGACTGTCTGTCTGAGATGTTAGCATGAATGCTTCAATGAGTCACAAGGAAAGGGCATTTTACAGGAAAAGTGTCCTATGCAGCACCAACAGCACACTAGCAAAGCCTACACCATGAGCTGTGCTGACAAAAGCCAGAAAACTGGTAAACAAAAAAGTGACAGCAATTTTCCTGGAAGCAAATTAAAGGGAGACACAACTGACCTGACATTTATTCTCCCCTCAAAGTTAATACTCCTAATATGTTTTACGCTATCAGTACGCAGACATACATCTGTCAAACAGCACCCCAGATATCAAAAGTTTTTTATTCCTTCCAAGCCCTTGAACGTGGTGCTCAAAGGAAAATCAGTACAGGTAATATAACTTAAAGAAAACTTTGTCCCTCTGCCAGCTCCTTGAGTCCTTGGGCATAAATGTTTAAAAGATTAATCCTATTATTTTTTACCATCTGACAGAGGAGCCAATACTATCCTTGAAAAATAAAGAACATGTTCATCATATATGCACATAGTTTACGTGGATATGGCACACTCCTATCACGTATAAAGAACTGTGCACCTGTCTGCCCTCCTCAGCTTATGGGCAACTTTTGACTATACTTCACAGTTTAGAGATGGTTAAGGGTCAAATTTTGATCCTATCTTAACTGGAAGGATTAAAATACTAACATAAATAGCAATATTGTAGCAAAAGAATACTGGCATATGTGCACATAAAAACATCATTCTTTCTTTAATGACTAATACAAGTACCAGCAGTAAGTTGTTGGGATTTTATTTATTCACTGAAAACAAGAATACTTGCACACCGGGAACAGCTGCTGACTCATCTCCGAGGGCTGTTTTGGCTGCCAGGTGGCTGGAGGCACATTGTGCTACCACAAAATGTGCTTCAGCTCACAAAGACTAGAAAGTCACAGTCCCCGCAGCAACAGAGGTTATGGAAGGTGTCCCCACAGTTGGAGAGAGAAATGGAAATCAAATTCAGGTCTTTCCAGCTGTGATTGATAATGACCAAAGAATAATGCATGTACTTAAAGAGACAGTAACAGAGAACAACAGAAAGAAGAGCATGGCAGCACAGAGGGAGAACAGGGAATGTCCTGACTCGCATAGCCTGTGGCTCTGCTGAACAGGGCAATATTTGAAACTGAGGGAGACATTCTCCTGAGCAAGGCTCCCTCAGCCAGAGCCCCAGCAGGCTTTGCAAAGCAAGACAAGCAATGCGTGTGCTTCTGTAGAGAAAGGGTTCTCCTCCTTGCACAAGAGCAGGAAAACCTGGCGGGGAGGGACGTGGCGTGGGGCAGAGGAGGGACAGGAGGTTCACCAAAGATGAGCGCTGGCCTGGTCAGCAGGCCTCAGGCCAAGACCTGCTTTGGGCGCAGGTGAGCCCTTCCTGGGCTGTCTTGTAGCTCACAAACAAGCAGGCAGCTGCTGGCCTGTGCCTTCCTCTTGGGCTGAGCCTGCAGGAAGTGGAAGCAGACAGGCGCCATGGCAACAGCCAGCTGACTGCGAGTTGGGAAGGGCAGCCACCGGCCAGCGCGTTCCCAGGCCCACAGCACCAGCCCAGGGCACGGAGAGTTATTTTCCACCACAGAGGCGGGAAGGAGAAGGTAAATAAGGGTCCTGTATTTCCACAGGCTGCACCTGGTGCTGCCTTGCCCTCAGAGCTGTGCCTGGGCAGGGCTCACCCCACCATTCCGGGATTCAGGGTACAGCACGGATATCCAGGACACCCCTCCACGGGTGTGCAGGCTGAGCACAGGAGCAGAGCACCTGGCAGCCAGGCAGCAGAGACAGATCTGTTTTCTTAGCATTTAAAATGGCTCTGAGACACTGTGCAGTGCACGGGAAACACCCCCTAGTGATTACAGCGCACCTCAGGCTTCCAGCAAAGTAAAGCTCTGGAAGTTTTGAAGGACAACAGTCCAGCAGGATGAGCGCAGCGGCAGTGCTGCCCTGCACCAGGGGGAACAGGGGGCAGGCAGGTGCAGAGCCGCAGCCTGCGGGCACAGCCGCCTCTCGTCAGCAGCTCGGATGACTCACAGGCTAAATTTAGAGAGCGATATAAACACGGCAGCCGCAGCACAAATACTGCCCGGCAGATCCATTCTCACGCGCTGCGCCCTTGCCTCCTCGCCCTCGCCTCCTCACTCGCTGGGGTCAGCACAGCCATCAGGGGTTTGCTGCTGCGCTGGGGCCTCTTGGAGATGGCTGCAGCTCTCCATCGCCAGCCTCAGGTAACAGGTTACATCAGAAAGACTAATTTGGGTAACAAAAGTTGCCTCACTGCTTTATTTTTAGATTGCTATTCTTTTGGCTGTGGCGTGGTCCTCAGAAAGAGTACTTTGCCACTGGCAATGGTAGCTACCAAGAAAAAAAAAAGACAGCAAAACAAAACAGACTATAAAAGGCTGGCGGGACATTCCCCTTCAGTGGCTTGAAACAAAGGACAACTCTGCAGTTGGACCCTCACTTCCCCATCTTTCTACCATAAAATTTAATTGGGTAGAATGCAAACATGCACACTCCTACCATAAATAATCACTCCAAGCATCTCATCATCCCCCTAAGAGACAACAGTAGCTTAATAAGATTGACCAATCTAAGCAGAGAACTGTAGGCCGAATCGCCGGGTTCCCATCTGCGATCACTGCATGATCTCAGACAAGTTTTAACCTGTGTTTCCTACTCTCCCACACTAACAAATAAGTGCAATATTAAGTGCAACTGTTCCTAAATTGAAAAATGATTTCTCAGCTGTTGCACTGTTATGAGTAGAAAGAACATGATCACTGCCACAGCTCACCTGGCACTGTGAGAGTTGAAGAAATGCAACACATCCTGCAAAAAAACCACTGCAATTTCACAGAACAAGAAGCACCATACACTATTTAAACCACACAAAAAATGCATCAGGTGGTGCTAGAAATACTGTAGAATAGCTCACTGTATATCACTTGTACTGTCCCCAAAAATACTTCCTATTTTTTAATGGAGGGCAATTGTGATATTTTGAGACTGTAGTTCTACTGCCTGAAGGTGCCCCAGGTGAAGGAGGGATTCCCAGCAGCCTGTTATGCAGTCCTCACTACTCTCCTGTCACCAGGCTCCCTTATCCTCTGCCCAGTTCCTCTACCAGAATCAGGCAAGAAGTTTTGCTTTTTTAACATTATCCACTTTTTCAAGCAGGAGAAAAACAAAAACAAACGTAATATACTTAAATCTTTTGTCAGATGAAAGTGTGGAGAAAAAAAGAATAGATTATGCTGACACCAAAGTTTTGTTTCTTTATAAAATTAATGTGTAACAGTTGCATGCAACTGCTGCATCAAGTTCATACAGCCTAGTTTCCAAGAGCAGCCTTGTGTGGCTGCCTGAGGAAAAGCAGAGGGCAAGTACATGCAATAGCTCCCCCTAATACTCTTTCAGCATCTAACTATTTTGAGCTTACAACTTCCTGAGGCAGATCTGGTTTCTGTTTACCTAGTGACCCTTTCAATAGCCATAAATTTGTTCCAGTTACCCCTGAACCCAGGTAAAGCACTGGGATGCACAGTTTTCCTTGACAAGGAGTCCAAGAGCTATCTATTGCACAAAAAAACCCTACCTAATTTACTTTGAGCTGTCTCCTTGACTTGATTTTGCCTTGTTCTTGTACTGGGAGAAGCAAGTTTATCCACAACTTCATGTCACTTCTGATTTCAGATTAATATTGCTGCTTTGCCTTGTATATTTCTTAGGCTTATCAGTCCTAGCCCATTTTCTTTTCTCATAGAGATTTCAATATCTTTCTTTGCCTTTGAACCCTTTGCAGTTCTGCTGTTTCATTTTTAGAAGTAAATCAGAACTATATGCAAAATTCAAAATATAGGAGAAACATGGATCTATACAGTGGCATAATTGTGTTCTTGCTCTTCATTTCCATTCTCAGTGCAACAAAGTATTTTATTTCAAGACAGAACTTAAAGGGTCAAGCAAGTTTCTGTTAACCTAGTGTCAAACAATCAGCTTCACAGGCAGCAGGATTTAGGAAGCATCAGAACGGGTGCTAGGCAACGGGCAACAGGTTGCCATGTCATTTGTATGTATAAGGGAAAGTGCATTTCCAAGCTCACCTCTTTTTTTCTGTTTTGGCAAATGATATTGAAGAAATTTAATAAAATCAAGCAAAAAAAATATATATATATATATCTGCTTCCGCTTTCCCATATCAAGATCCTGATTCCATCAGTTGCATGAACTCCTCTCCCAGCATACTCCTTTCTTCAGACTTACTATTCCAGTTGTATAGCTTTGTCTCTCAATTTTATCCATTTCATATTCTGCCTCTCCCCTGTCCTCTACACTGGGCTCACCCACTTACAGAATTCTTAACTTGGTACTCTCCCATGCTGTGCTCCTGTACCCTTGGCCAGACACTCAAGCCCTGCACCAACATGAATCCCACAGTCAGCAAAGCTGAACTGAAGATCACTGCTTTGTACAGCAGCAGCAGAGACCAGCCCACAATAGCCAGAAGCAGAGATCTTGAGATGTACAAACCTATTCAGGAAACAAATGAAAGCACTTTCAGCAAGTCTCAGAGAGACTGCAGGTACAAGTAAGGAGTTGTTGGTGCTACAGGCTCAGTTGCAGGCCAGTTCTGGAATTTCTACATTATTTAAAGTCTTTTCTGACTTTTTTTTTTTTTTTTTTTTTTTTTTTTTTAATGTAAAGTCATATAAAGGAGAAATTCCTACAAAAAAATTCAGTTAAAAAAATAAGTTAAAAATTCCCTGAATGTCCCCAATAAATTATGAGAGAAAAATGGAGAAAGCCTGCTGGAGTTCTGGATAACAATTGCACAGGTAGTGTTGTGTACCCATTATGCTGAACTAAGAAGCTTCTGACAAGACACCCAGGCTCCCTATTGCATAAGCAAAGGTGTCACAGGAGGCCTCAATAATTCTCATGAGACACAGAGGGGAAAAAATATGCAAAAATGTAACAAGTTTCACTTTCAAAGGAAAACAACATTTCCTCCCATACATTTTCAGTATCATTAAATTGAGACAACTGGTACAAGTCTGGTAGCTTGTCCACAATTGAGGGATACAGGCATCCAGACTCCACATATTGCTTGGGTCCACTGCATGGTGACAGCAAGAGTTATCTGCTGAATCAAGTTGGGAACTGTCAGAAACAAAATTTTCTATAGCTAAATTCATGGGAGGTTTTTTGAGCGTGGTCAGCATATCTTAATCAACTGCAGGACTCCTAATGTGTTGGAAAGGGGCTTTGTTGTTGTTTGTAATGCACTTATTTACTCAAGAAAGCTCAGCTCTGATTCAGCATCTGGTTCTCATTGAGGGTCAGCTTTTTTTAAACCAAGCTTTCCAGATGGGTTGACTGAAGCACAAGGAGGTCAAGAGACTTGTCTGAGGTCATACAGCAAGTCAGTGGCTCTGCTTGGAGTGGAGCCCAGAACTGTTCAAGGCTACTACTCCTTGACTCTTAAAGACACAACTTCATTGCCCCATAAAGTGATCACTACGAAGAAGACTTGAAAAAAATGGTCCCCTCAAAGCTGCAGCTTGATGTGATAGTTATTTGTTAAAACCTGTAGTGTGCAATGTCTGAATGGATCCATGTCCATGGACTTGTCCATGTCTAGTCCAACTAGAGGGATGCAATACTGATATACAGTGTCATCCACCTCAGTCTTACATAATACACATTCTCCTATAGGGCAGCTCTGCACTGCTGCTGCAGTCTGTAGTTTTCTACTCACATTCCATCCAGCAGCACAGCAGATCACGAAATTCACTGTCAGGCAAAGCTGAAACCTTTCCTCAAGGCAAGAGAGGTCAAGTGAACTCAAGACCTGTGGAAGAGCCTGAGCACTTGTTGCCATGGACAAAGAGGCCTGGCACAGGCAACACATCCCTGCTGACTGACCAACAGGGATTTAAACCCAGCTCTATTCCTCATAACCACCAAGTACACCCTTCAATCTATGCCACAGGCTGGACAACAGTCAGCAACTCAGACAGAAGGCACACAGATACCACGGCAAATGGATGCTTGCTCCAAATGAAGAGGAATGCAACTGCTGTTCAGTTCTCCCAGAGAAAGCATGACTCAGCTCTGCATTGTTTTCAAAGGGGCAGAGCAAGAAATGCGGAATGGAGGAAACATCGCCAGAGGCTACACAGCCTCAGACAGGTAAGAGTTGCCTCTAAGGAGCTTTAGAAAACATAGATGGTCTTGCATGTCATTCTAAAGAGCCCTTCTGAAACTGGATTAACCTCTAGCAGGGCTCTGATGCTCACAAACACTGAGCTTTGCTCAAGTCTTTCCTATAACAAATTCAGCACCTTAAAAAGATTAAAGCCACAGAGCGCTAGGGAATGTTGTGTTACTGCTCTAGCACTGTTCTAAAGATTAAAAAGTCAGGTTTTAAACCTCTGTATTCTGTTTAATACATTATTAGTAAATAAAATCCTGAAAATGGTGTACATGCCAAAAGCAAGCATAGGTGCGGCCAACTTTCTTATTCTTACAAGATGCATACCCAAAAATCTTTTGCATAGCCAAGAACCACAAAACAAACACCACATAGCCAGAGAGCACAGGGAAGAGATAACAGTGATTCTCTAGGGCTCCCAGTGTGGGATGGGGTTAGATTGTGCATGCAGCTGAGTCCAATGACAACTCAGTGACGTCAACCTCAGCAGCAATTGCCTGTTCAGTTCCCTCTCACAGCCAGAGAACAACCAACAGCCTTTGTGTCAACACAGCCCTGCTGCTGCAGGAGCAAAATGAGAGCCATACCTGAACTGCTGGATTGTTTCACAGAACTCAAGAGCCAAGTGAGGGCAACTCTTGAGCTGGCCACGTGACTTACTCCAACACTGAAAGTCTTTCCTAACTCCTGCTGAATGAGAGCATACCTTTTCTTTTCACAAGTTCACAGATAAGATGTTTTGTAGTCTCTGAGAAGAGGCACAGCTTGTTGAAAACCAGACTAGCTCTCTCTCAGGACTTCACAAGACCACATTAGTGTGACTAACCTTGTGGTTTTCTAAATCTGATTCTTTGGATCTGATCCGATCTGATCTGATTCTTTGGGATCTGATCACTTTGGAAAGTTGGTTTTGAACAGCTGTTTGAAACAGGTTGGAATGGGGCATCCAAACACGTTCAGTTTTACAGCAAGCTAGATGACAGCCTGGTTTTCCATGTCTCAGACTGCCCCACAACACACAGTAAACCAGTCCATGCCTCTCCAGAGGCAGACTGCTCGCTTCTTCAGTGACAGGCTGGAAAAAGTCACTGCACGCAGGACATAGGGGCTGCATGCAGCCACGCCAAAAGCCATAGGAAATCCTCCATGCAGGGCTTGGAGGGGACTGGACATTTCAACAAAACACTCCATGGGGAACGGCGCCTCAGACACTAGTATGTGGCTCAGTACTTAATTTCTCTGACAAACAAGAAAGAATTCCCCAGCAGATGCAAATGCCAAGGCCTATCCCAGGGTCGGGCTGTGGAGAGCCACTGGCTGAACTGTCCCATCCTCGGTTAAGTTTCTGGATTTCTTCGGTTTTGTTTTCAAATGTAAATGGCTGAACAGCTCCCCCCTTTACAACTTGTTGCTCTTCCAGTCCAAACAAAGACAGCAGAGCTCCTCCTCCGCTGCCTGCAGGATTGGGTAGTGCAGGCGGACGCCTTTGTTTACTAACTCTCCCACATGCTTGGCCGGCACGCTCTGGGGCTGGCCGGGCAGCCCTAGCCGCAGCCCTACGCACAGCGCAGGAGGCTGGCAGCTCCCCGCGGCCAAGAAACAGCAAAAGCCAGACCAGGGACAGCTTCAGAGGGCCGCTTTGGATGGGCATTCTAGGATGCGTTTCCAAGGCATAGATATGAGGTAGGTTCGCTCCCCGAGATGCAAGGGGTCAAGTTACAACCAGTTCCACCACTTCACTCCAGGGCTCCTCCACTCCGGAGACGTTAGCCTTCCCTTCTCTGAGACAATCTGGCTGTAGATAGCTATTGTGATGAAAAAGTGGCGCTGGGGAAAACCCCGTTTTAACCAACAACACATGCTAAAAAGCTTGTGGTTGTTCATCGTTTTCTGTAATTTGCAAAATGACATTCATAGCCCAATCCACCTTTCTACAGGTTAATCTTCCTGTTACAGCTTTAACCTTCCGTTAAGAAGAGTACTGTTTCCCCCTTCTCTTTCTTATCACAGAGACAGCTAAAACTTTGCCCTGCTACAAGCCACGTCCTCTGATCCGGGCAGAGCTCCTCACTTACCTTTGAGAAGAATTACAACAGACTCCAAGTCAACAACACCAACACATTTGGAATGAGATAAGCTTCTTGTCACTCTGAAATCAGCAAGTGTCAACTTCTTCATATGCACATTTGGATACACTGCAGCACCTTGCTGAACTTGCATACAAGTAGGGAAGTGCTGCCAAACTCTGGTCACCAAACTCTGCATGGCTGGAATTTCTATTTGTTTACCATTCAGTAGGAAAGGGAGGGAGAATGGAGAAAGAATCTAGGTTCCTCAGGGATGTTGCTTTTATTTTCTTTCTTTAAAAAACAGCAGAGCTCTTTTTCTTTTTTTTTTTTTCTTTTTTAAAGCAAAGTAAAACACGATTCTGTTTTTCAGACCTGATGGCATTTTACAGCTGTCTTTTGTTGTGAGGAAGTTGGTCACAAGTCTGAGACACTAGCTAGGACTGTCTCACAGAGGAGTTGCTATCAAGTCTAGCATGATCATAATACATAATAATATGTGAGACAGCTATCCCTAGACAACAAGGAGTGCCAAAACAGACTCTAGGCTTGTTGTCATCTCAAGATGAGGAACTGACCCAAGTCACAGCCAACCAACTGTACCACAGAAGACATGATGCTGGTGGTAAGGAGGGCAGAGAAGAAAAGTAAAATGCTAGGGAAAGCATCAGTCACCCTGTTGCTGATGAACAGGAGAGCTGGAATAGCAGACAACAGCAGCTACCTTCCCAGACAGTAAGTGCAGTTCTATACGTGCTCTTCCCTCTACCTGTCAATCTTTTACAGAGAGCCATCAATCTAGCATAAGCAAAATACATAGGTATACCATGCTGTTTTGTCACTGCTGGCAGCCTATGGCTGCCTTAGGCCACAGCTTGCTTAGCCGAAGCCTGGAGCCAGTCTTCTGGAGCACCACTCTTGGATAAGAAATACCCCACCTTCCCCTGAGGAAACACCCTACCCGCTGTATGTGGAGCCGGTGGAACTGGTCTGCAATGCACTGCAACTTCCGTGCAATCTGCACCTCAGTACGTGCCTCCCGCTGACCTTCCTGAGGCTCTTCTTGGAGGTTTGGATCCAATGCAAAGCCAACTGGGGGGACATGTAAGCGGTAACCAGCATTCCCTACAAAACAGAGACCAGAAGTGTCATTCTTCTAGTACAATGAATAGTTCTTTTATTCAGTATTACACTTCAGGCATACGGAAAGAATTGTACATAATCCTATTTTTTTTGACTCATTTTAAAGTCCAGTTTCTGAAGCCCAAACAATAACTGCATATACCATAAACATGCAGTACAAATTTAATTTGCTCAGCTTTTAATTAGATTTATAACAATTAAGCATAACATTGTGTTGCTTCCCCTAATCAAATGACTGGTAGGATCTTCCACTTGGTTCTTTTTGCTTGTTTATGGTTCAGACAAGTGCAGAGGTGTTCTTTTTTCTTTAATGACAATTTTACATTTCTTCCAACATCTTTGCCTTAAGTTGTCCCCCTTTAAGGGTTACTCTGTGTTTTCCTTCAGACTTTTCTCAGTCGTTTTGTCTGGTGTTCAGTTGGACTGATTTGAATTAAAGCTGGATTGGATACATAACACCGAGTGGTGTCCCATCAGTTATCAGTAAAGTGCTACTTATTCAACAAGTTTAATTCCAGTAAAGAGCCTAAAGTCTGTATCATTAAGTGGGAATTTTTGCATTTTCTTCTCTTCATTGCAAACCTTCAGCAGTTTTTCTTATGTGGATGAGTACCACAAGAGGTTTAAAAAATAAAGTAGGTAAATGGTAGGATATGATAGATGATGAATATTTTAATGCCTGGCAGCAAAATAAACTGACAGAATAAAGTGAAAAAGAAAAAAAGTAGAAGTATCAAGTACAGCAGAAGCAATCAGCAAGTGCCTAGTTCCTGCAGTGACAAGCAAGGGTAAGAAAATACAAGTTGCCACTCTTTAGGGAATAGGACAAAAGCAAAATAATTTAAGTCTTTTAATTTAAAGCTCTAATGAAAGAAACTGCCTAGCTGGGGAAGTGCTGAAGGGACAGTTTCCTTGCTGAAAAGCTGGTGACGTTGGAGTGCTCTTACCATAGAAGAGTCTCCGGGGCTCTTCAGTGACTCCACAAGGCAACATAACATCCTGACTGGAAGAGGACGGGCTGAGTGTTTGAGTTGCCTTGTCCTGCTGCTCAGGTTGCCTGACACCGGGACCACAGCAATGTGTGAGGGGAAATAGTTGAAACCTCCCCAGAAGGCAGCTGTAGGACTGGTTCTGTGTGAAAATGCCAGTTGCAGTCATCTCACCAGGCTGACCTGCAAGTCCAAAGTCATCAGAGTGAAACACGTCATCGTCCAGCCCATCCAGGCTAGAATAGTCCTCTTCCAGGTAGCTGGGGCGATCCATTGCTCCTGCAATAAAGAGACATTTGAGGAAACAGCTAAGACACAAGAATCACATCCAGGAGACAATGCCTTCTGCTCCGACAGTAAAACACAACTCTTGCCTCCACATCTGCTGCCCCCTCCCTCCCAGTGCAGTCCATCTGGGTGGGCATGAAAGGTGAGAGACTCAGTGGTAAAGATTGGGGCTTTGCAGAAAGTCTCTGTGTGCCTGGCCAGAGACAGCCAAATTTCACATGTCTGAGACTCCGCCCAGGGCTCCAATCCCACAGCTGGTCACAGGGCTGGAGCCAACCCTCAACTTCAGCACATAGAAACTGAAGATACTTGGTTGTAAAAACAACCCCAATCCCTCAAACAACCCTGTGCCAGTCAGCTTCTTTGGGGTTTGCTCTGCTTTGGCCTGCTCTACTTGAACTGTATGGTTGGCCCCATTCACTTTTTCCCCCATCTGCTGAAGTAGAGTTCATAATCACAGGGATGCAAGGCCAAGTTTTTAAGAAACCCCGGTGGCTGCAAAGCTCACAAGATCTGGCAAAGCAGTTCCTGTGAAGTTCTCCACAGCTTCTCCCAATATAAATCAACCTTCCCTTCAGCTTCCCATTTCTTCCCTTGGCTCAACTCATGTCCCAAACTTGGCAACACAGCCGCTTCATTACCCCTCTTACCCTCAAGCCTACATGCACTGTCAGTGCATCAGTTTGCCCTACTACTAAAGAAAAGAAGGAAAACAAACAAACAACAACAATAACAAAACAAAACAAAAAAAAAAAAACACATTTGCCAGTGTCAGGCTTTAAAGCAGGACTTCTGTAATCACCATAGCAAATGCTCCTGAGCTCTGCTGCAGCACAAAATGGGACAAAGATGGTGGAAGAAAGAACTCAAATAAACCCTAAATCACTGTTTCAGAGTTCTTTGCAAACACACAGTAATTAAAAGCAGATTTTCCAAAAAGCCACAAGTCCCCTTACTGTTACCTGTGCATCTAACCCCATTGGAAGACAGTCTCCTAAGAGATCCATCTCCAGGATTTCCACCCAGTTCCAAACAAGGCAGTGAAATTCAACTCTTCACGTCTCTTCCTTTGCTCTGGTTTGCGAAGCATTTAACAGAACGGAAGACTAGCAAGAGGAATTTCAAGCCTGAAGGAGACATTAATAATAATTTTATAAGAACGCGTTCAGTGCTCCCCTTGGATCTCCCATCTCCCCCCAGGTGACACACACCAGTGTGCGAGAAGAGACAAAGGGCCTGAGCAGGGCACGAGCTGCGTGCACAGGGCCTCAGCTGAGGGGCATACAGTTGGGTTACTGAACGCCAGCAGCTCACTCGGCCCTCCATCAGTGCCAAAGGAAGCTTGCAGAATGGACAGCAGCACCACGGGTGGATGACAGTCACGCTGCCTTCGTGTAACATTCACAACAACCTCATCAACGGCTTAAGGGCAGAGCACCAAAGGGAGTCACAGATCCTGAGACGGCGGCACAGATCTGCCAGCTCTGCCGTGGGAGCACATCTCCTGACGGAGAGGCAAAAATGACCGCGTATTTTATCTTCACAGCAAGGCTTGCCAAGTTTAATCCGTCAGGGCGCCACTGGGACACACGCGATCATCACAATGAAGTGCAACAAAGGCACCAAACGTTTCACAAAAGGTTACAAAGAGCAAGATTTACTGGTCCTCCCACAGCTGAGGCAGACTTCAGATCGCTTAGGAAACGCTGCAGACAGAACGCCAAAGCAGCGTAGAGGACAACTTACCCTAGAGCTCACTTCAGTTCTTCCCAAGACCCGGAGCGCAGCTCAGTGAGCGGGGCCGCCGAAGCCGAGAGCCGCCCGCGAAAGCGGCGGACGCAGCGCCCGGCCGCGCTCCCCCAGCGGCGCGTCAATGGGATTCCTCCGTGCGGCGGTCACATGCCCGCGCTGACACCGCGCGGCAGAGCCGGGGGAGGGCTCAGCACACGTGCGTGCCAGCGTCCAAAACAAAGCCGGCCGCTCTCGCTCCGGCAGCGCCTTAACTCCTCCCTCCCCACGACACTAGAGCTCTCCGCCCCGAGAGACGATCGCGGCTCCGGCGCCCGGGGCTCCCCACGGCACCCCGCAGCCCGAGGGGCTCCGAGTCGCCCCAGGCTCCCTCGGTCCCGCGCTCCCCAACCCCGCTCACGCCGCTATAGCGCAAGGAAGCGAGCCCCGGGCGGCCGAGAATCGCGCGCGGTGCCCACGCAGGGGCAGCGGGGCGCGATCGGCAGCCCCGGGCG
>JAOWBP010050558.1:0-18905 GCA_028571105.1 Tragopan temminckii
ACAGAGCCCCCATTTACCCCCATGCCCCCATACCTGCCGCAGGGCTGTATCACCCAAAGCCCTCTTGCCACCCCGGGGACAGTTCTGGATGTAGCAGGCGGAGGACAAAGCCAGGAGACAGAGGAAGGAGAGGGGCAGCGAAGGCTCTGCCATGCTGAGTGTGCCCAGAGCGGTGCCACGCGTGCGGGGAAGGCTGCCCTGCCGTTTGTTGGCTGCGCTGTGTGTCTGGCACTGTGCTGTGCTGGTGCCTATTTATGCTGCTGTCCCCCCTTCCCAGGGGGAGGAGGAGGAGAAGGAGGGCGGGCTGTTGTGTTTTTTTTTTTTTTTCCCCCCTTGTTTTCTTTCCCAAATTGCATCCAAGTGAATCTGTAATCGAGGTGATTCAGTGCTGAAGCGCACGAGGCAGCGCTCAGGGACAGCGAATCCCCTGAGCAGGAGCAAGTCTGGGGGCACGGACCCCTGGTGTGGACAAAGGGAGGGCTGTGGGAGTTTGGGAAGGGCTGAGAGTTTGGAGGGGGCTGGATTGGCAAGAGAGGGTTTTGGGGGTGTGGGTTTGGAAGGTATCGGTTTAGGGGAGACGGTGGTTTGAGAAAGAACAGTGGTTTGGAGGATACTGGTTTAGGGAGGGATGCTGGTTTGGAGAGTGCTGATTTAGGAGGGCACCGGTTTGGAGGATGAGGATTTGGGGTGAGATGTGGTTTTGGATGATACACGTTTAGAGAGGGATGCTGGTTTGGAGGATGCTGCTTGAAAAGGAATGCCAGTTTGGAAGAAGAGAGTTTGGAAGATGCTGTTTTGGGAAAGCTATTGATTTGGAGGATGAGGATTTGGGAAGGGATGCTGGTTTGGAGGATGTTGTTTTAGAGCAGAATGCTGGTTTGGGAAGGGATATACTTACTTCGGAGTATGCTGGTGTAGGGAGAAATATTGCTTTGGAAAGGGATGCTGATACAAAGGATGCTGGTTTAGGAGGGAACCAGTTTGGAGGATGCTGGTTTGAATAGGAATACCAGTTTGGAGGATAAGGGCTTGGAAGATGATGGTTTGGGGGAGATATTGACTTGGAGGATGAGGATTTGGGGAGGGATGTTAGTTTGGAGGATGTCAGTTTAGACAGGGATGCTGGTTTGGGAAGGGATGCTACTTTGGAGGATATTGTTTTGGGGAGGATAATGGTTTGGAGGATTTGGGGAGAGGTGTGATTTTGGAGGATGCTGGTTTGGAGAGGATATTGGTGTAGGAGGGATGCTGGTTTAGGGAGGATACTGATTTGGGGAGAGATGTCATTTTGGAGGATGTTAATTTTGAGGATGCCGGTTTAGCGGGGGATTTTGATTTGAGGGTTGTTAGTTTCAGAGTGATGCTGGGTTGGAGGATGCTGCCGTTGGGAAGGGATGCTAATTTGAAGATTGCAGCTCTGGGAGGGATGTAGCACTGGGACCAGGGCTGGACCACGGCTCACTGTGATGCAAAGACCCCTACTGCAACCCAGCCCAGGGGACAGCCATCCCCCGCCATGAATATTCCTGCTGGTCCCATGTTCCCACTCCAGCAAAGCTGAGGGCGACCTCGACGACGTGAAATTAATATGCAGAGGGGAATCAGGAGCCTAATGAGCATCCGCCGTCCTGGTCCCAGCGGCGGTGAGGAGGGGCTGTGGGAGGGATGGGGACGGGGAGTGGGGATGTTGTGATCCCACTGATGGTTTCCTGCCCTTAAGCACCCCCTGAAATCATCTGCACTAAAAATGAGGGACGGGCAGAAAACTGCAGAAAAATAGGGCTGTAAAGGGGAAACTGAGGCATGGAAGGGTAAAGGTTGGCTCACAGTTTGGGATGATGCTTATGGTGTCGGGGATCCCAGTCCCAGCCTGGGATGGATGCATCCTCTGGGAGTCTTGGTCCTGGATTTGAGAACTCAGGGATGAGGGCACTGGCAGTGATGAATCATTAAGGCTGTACCTTAATGACCAACATCATTAGCGTTGGGCTGCCCAGCCCAGCCCTCCATGCTGCTCACAGCGGGTGCCCAACCCGCTTGCGTTGCAGGGCTGGGGAGGATGCGAAAGCACTCGGATGGGAAAACTTTTCTTTAAAGAAGCCCAAAATGTCATGTCTAAATTGGGCATTTCGCGCTCATGCTCTGTCTCTTCATTACTGTATCGTAAAATTACATTAGTCGGAACGAGCTGCATTCAAATGACTCTGTGTCTGGAATGATAACGCGGGAATATGAGATTAAAATGTAATTATGCTCTTTAAAGTCAAGGAAGGTTAATAAAATGTTTTCCAAGTTGCAGAGGCTTCGCAGCCACAACGCAGAATCACTTATTGAAATCAAGGGGAGGACGGGGAGGAATGGAGCCGGGAGGGAGAATGGTTGTAGAGCACAAAAAGAGTGTTTGGGGGGTGAAAACATTGGGGTCACAGTGGGGGGGGAATCAGGAGGGTTCAGGCAATGGGGCCATGGGGCAGAGATGATCAGGAGCATCCTGCAGGGCAGTGGTACCCAACACCCACTCAACACTACGAGGCTCCCTGAGCTTGTGGGGTCCTTTCTTTGCATCCCCAGCACCGCTGTGCCACATTCCATCTCCTCCCCAGGCTCCTGCAGGCCCCTTCGTTAGTGCTGAGCTCCTAACGATGTAGTTATGGCTGCTTTAAGGTGATTAACCGGCACAGTTAGCTGCCTGCAGGGAACTTTGAGAAGCCTTTGCTCTGTGCTAGAGTCACTATCAGGTCACGCTAGCAGAGGGAACGCGTCCATCTCCTGTCTGGAGAAAGTGATGCTCCCCAAATTGGCCCTTTTTTCGTGGTATTTAGCAGTGACCGGGGCTCCTCCACATCCGTCAGAGGAGCGTCACTCGGTCACCGCGCTCTGATGGCTGATGGGGCTTAATGGTGTCAGTGGGGAGGGGATGCAGGGGACATCAGCCCAGCTGACGGATGGGGACAACAACCTGTGCAGGCAGAGGGCCACCAGTGGCTCTTCCCCAGATCCCAAGAAGAAGACGTCAGCCTGAACCACTGCCTGCCAGCAAGGCTTGGTGAGAAACTCCTGGGCAGAAGGGATGCTGCCACAGCTTGGAGTTCTGTTGGAAGCAGTGCGGACAGGGAAGGAGATGGCTGCACAGCTGGGCGCTCACTGGGGAGCTGGGAGCTTGGGGCGGAGGAGGTGCGAGCTGAATCACTCCTGGATGCTTACTGCAAACCCAGCAGCACTGCACGCTAACAAGATTTCTGCTGGCTTCCAAATCGTATGACTTTGAGGAATCTGATTGCTGATTATTTAAAGATAGGGGGCTTCCAATTTCGCTACAAATGGAGATGGATGATGAACGCCCACTGGTGCAGACAAGGAGAAAGATCAGCTCAGCACCGGCACAGAGCGGTGTTCCAATTGCTTGATGAGGCTGCTATTTGCTCAGAGCAGAAAGCCACCAACTTTATGGGCTGCTCAGCACGGCAGTGCCTGTTAAGAGAACAGAGGTATTACGTGTAGGTGGTTCAGCTGGAGGCTCATTACCCCAGAGAAAGTGGCGCAGAGCATCAGTAAGAAATGTTGGCTCTGCAGAGAGAAATTATCAATGAAGTGGCAGCAGTGGGGGGGTGCAGGTGACAAAACCCTCTGCTGTCACCCTCACTGCATTCAGGATGTGCTGCAGACAGGATGCATCTGAGTGATTTTCCTCCTGGCCTTTTTCTGAGCAGCTCTCTGAAGAGCAGAACTCCTCAGAGCAGGATACGTGAGGTTCAGTCCCAAAACCCCCATGGCGAGAGCTCACGAGGCTGTGCCACAACGCCTCTGAAAGCTGCGGGGCTACAAGCTCTTCCTTTTGTGTCGACGTGGCTTTTTCCAGCCCATTTATTCAGCACTCCACCAACAGATTCACCACACGAAATCATTAACACACACAATGAGGCCAATTACGAGTCAGAGAGAGAACCTGACTTTAACCATAATTTTATTAAGGCTTAAATGTCTATCAGCCAGACGGGAGCCGGTCCAGTCACACGACAGAAACCGAGAGGGACGTTCTGTGTAATGCAATGACTTTTCTACACGAGTCCACGTGAGCAGGATGAGATCCCTGCCAGCACTCAGGCATTGGCTGCTCCTCTCCTGCCTTGCTGCAATGGAGAAGGATGAGCGATGTGTGAGGGGAGAGGGGTGGGGAGGGGAGAAGTTGGGTCGTTTGCACGTTGCCAACCACGAGGACATTTCCTGGTCCACGGCCGAATGGCTGCTCGTCCAATGTTTAAATGGTTTTAACTCACAGGGAAGCTAAACTCACTGTCCAAAAGGCACCTATGCTAACCACTGAGCCACTGGGATGGTGGTAAGAGGGCGGGTGCGACAGGTGGAAATCAGTTCTGTATAAATACATGTTTCCTGTTAAAGAAGCTATGGCTTTTATTATCCTCAAGATCGCTTTTTGCTCTGGCACGATGCTCTAACCCCCCCCCACTACTCTGTAAGCACAAGGAGACCTCTCCACGATGCTCATCTGGCCATCGTCCTTGCATAACCCACACAGACACATGGGACAGCAGCAGCTCCTGTTCTCCTCCCCAGGCATTGTTAGAAGTGGACCCTCCTGATGTCGTGCGTGGCCACCGACCTCTTGCAGCTCACACACAGGATGGACAGAGCCTTCTGCTTCTCAGCCAAGCACGGGCGACACATGAGGTGGCCACAGGGAAGCTGGTAGATGGGCTCTGTTTTGAAGTAAGATGAGAAGGTTTTGCCGCAGGACGTGCATCCCTGGGTCTGGCTGCTCCTGCTGTGCTCTGCGAAGCCAAGAGGAGAAGCAGTGTGGTCAGGGACATGTTGAGCTGAGCACAGAGAGCTGGAGGTGCCCATAGCTCAGGACCAAAGCCTCTTTTTTCTAAGCCTACCATAAAGTTTGGTGGGCATGGTGGTGGTGGTAGGTTAAGGATTGGACAAGACGATCTTAGTGGTCTTCTCCAACCTTAATCTTAGAATCAATTGTGTTGGAAGGGACCTTTCAAAGCCATCTGGTCAACTTCCATCTCCTGCAATGAGACCCACAGCTCCATCAGGTGCTCAGAGCCCCATCCTGCCTGCCCTGAATGTCTCCAGAATTGGGACACCCACCACCTCTCTGAGCAACCTGTTCCAGTGCCTCACCATAAAAATCTTTTTCCTTATATCCAATCTAAATCTCCCCTCTTTCAGTTTAAAACCATTTCCCCATGTCTTACCAAAACAGATCCTGCTCAAGAACCTGTCTCCTTGTTTCTCATACGTAGATACTGAAAAGCTGCTATCAGGATTCTATGATAAAAAAGGGAAGGCTCTGGCTTCTGGAAAGGCTGGAGCTCAGATATGGGCTGGATCACATCAGCCTTTGCACCATCAGGCTTTTAACAGATGACGATACAGCCTTTCACTTTTACTGAGATTGAATTGGCCTCCCTTTCTCTTTTCCAGCACTTGAAACAAAATCCCTGATTCCTGTGTGAAACACTGTAGGCATCATCTTGCATTCCTGTCACACGCTGCCTATAAAGGGCTACTCAGTCAACTCTTCAACAGCAGCAATTTAAAAGGGGACAGTAAAAAGCTTAATGGCTTAATGCCACCGTGAAACATCAAAAGCTATTCAGAGAGACAGGCAGCCAGTGGAAGCTGCCCAGCCCAGCCCTTCCTCAGGAACATAAGAGCCTCCTCCAGGGAAAGAGAAGCAGCCCAGCCAGCAGTGAGCACATCACCTTGTGGAGGGGCATCCAAAGGTCCAGGGCTTCCAACACAGCTTCTCTGAATCCCAAAGACATCCTTTTGGATGATGGTGCCACTGCTCAACACGTCTAGCTTAACAGCTGGCATATATACATTAAAATCTGATGGGACTCTGAGAACAACCATGGCTCACTGGCCAAAGAGGCATGGAAAGATGCTGAGCAGCAGCACAACCCTCCCTATAAACCTGGTCCCTGTTCTCCTCTCCCATTTGCTGCTCACCAAGGATGGAGCCCGTGTTCCACGAAGTGCTGCAGCCTCCCTCGCCCTGCTGGCTCTTCATCAGCTTGGCTGTGAATGATGGCATAGAGCTGAGCGCCGAGTTCAAGGCGGTGTCCAAGCTCTCAGACAGCTTTTGTTCGTGAGAGAGCAGATCTGCAACAAGAAGCACAAGTTTGAGAGGCTTGTGCTGGGAAAAGGCTGCTGGTATGTAACAGAAACGCTGTGGTTACAACTCTCAAAGCTTTGCCACTTCTTTTCTGAAGAAGCCTCGTCCCCATCACGGTGTCAAGATGGGGATGTAATGCTTCAACTTTGAGCCCTTGAGAGGAAAAGTCCTCCAGATTCACACAACAATGTCATAAAGTCAAAAGGACCACAAAGCCCATGAAATACAACTGTCCACCCATCGCCGCCATGCCCACTAACCTGTGTCCCTCAGTGCCAACCAACATTCAGGCACCTCCTTATATCTCAAAAGTCTGAATGAGGTCAAAAGACAAACGATTCATAACCATTCCTCAGAAGCCCTGAGGCCGCTAACAAAATCAGAGGCACAACTCTTTTTACTCTTGGCTCTGGAAAACCAGGGTTGCATCAATGGATAAAGCCAAAGGTACAGGGCTGGATCCTTCCTGAGGGGCACGACAGTGTTTTGTCTGATGCAGTCCCAAAGTCCTGCTGTTAATTGAGACTGTGCATTAAGAGCACGGTGTCTGCATCACTAATTCTGCTAAATCCAGCTCCCACAGGGATCCTGTGTGCGTTAGCCCCGCACATTTGCTGCAGCAATCAAGGCTGACAAAGAACTATCCCACGAGGCTGTGTCTGTGTTCACATGCAGGCACGGCTCCCTGGGAGCACCAGGACCCAGCCTGCAGCAATCCGCACCACTTCCTACGGCATGGAACGATGGATCAGAGCAAGAAAGCACAATCCAGCCTCCGCTGTTGCTGGTACAGATGAAAATTAATTACTTTAAGTCTTTAGTGCACTTGCTTTAAGTCAAATACCCACCTAAGCTTTCCTGAAGCACTACCCTTCAGCAGTTTTGGGAGGAAGAGGAGTGGAGTGCTGCATACCTGCAGGATACAGCAGCTTTCAGAAGCTGTGGACCATTGTTTGGTGCGTTACAGACCACTGCTTCCTAGGGAAACTCAACTTACCTGCCCAGAGGGATGGCCCTCTTGTGACCGCCCTGCACACACCTGACTGCCTGCAACACAGCCCTGCTGCTCCCTTCAGCCTCACACAAACGTGAGACAGCAACCAGTGGGGCTTCTGCCTGCAGCAGTAACTGTGTTTGACAATACCAGAGGGAAGATGCAAGCGTTGCTGTACAAAGAACAGTTATATCTACAGAACAGCTGCACACAGCAACTCCAACACGTTTCAGGTATTCCTGCACAAACAAGGGAGAAAGCAGCCGTGCAAAAAAAGATGTGGATTCTAGCAAATGATCTGGCAGGGAGTTAAGATAAGCAAGTGCTTGGGAGCCAGGCTCTTCAAGCAGGGAAAGGGGAGCAGGATCAGCACAGCCTGCTGCCCCACTCCTGTTTTTCTCCTCACTTCAATCCCCACCCCAATTGGGTCTTCCCATCCTGTCAACCCCAAGCACTTATTTTTCCCCATTACTGCATGTTTTCTCGCAAGCTCAAGCACCCAATATGTGCTAACAAATCAGTTATGATAAAAAGAGACATCTTCAAATCAAGCCAGCACATTATGAGAAAAAGCTTGTCTTCTTAGCAAGAAGGAAAAGAGAAATGAAACCCTGAAGGGAAACAAAGCAACCTGAGCTAACAAGAGGGCTGTGAAACGGACTGCACAGATAACACAGGAAGAACAACATGCCTAAAGGTGAGAAGAGAGAATGGGAGTAACCATCACTCAGTGACAGCAGGTTGGACTGAGGAGAGGGGATGTAAATGAGATGATGAACCCACTCCTGTGACACTGATACAACAGCCTCAAAGCTTTCTGGAGGCGGCAGGAGAATCTGTGTGGGAGCCTCCTGATTTGGAAAGCTGGCCCTGGGCTGCCAAGACACTCAAGAAACACAAGTGATTTAAGGAGCCAAGGTACCTGTAGAACAGTCCATCTGGATCAAATGCGAGTCACTGTCAATTTTCATTTTTTTAGCACTGTTCTCTGAGGTAGATGTGACAAGTAAGTTTGTAGAAGAAAAATAAAGTGGCTGCACAGAACTCGGATCCATACAGTCCATCTTCCTTTTCAGAGAAGACGTTACAGAGGAAGGTATGAGCATTTCGGAGGCGTGAGCCCTGCCGAGTAGGTTGGTGCCAGGAATGCTGTGCTGTAAGAGGAAGTGATCTATCCTGGCCTTGAGAGTGGGGTGAGGTAGGGGCTGTGAGTGCTGGCTGAAGGCCACCCCAGTGAAAGGATCACTGGGCACCCTGCCCCAAGATGCCTCACTCCGGTTGCATTTTTCCAAGGTGCTCTGGTCAATCACCTTCCCAGAGGGCAGGAGCATGGGGAAAGTCATGATCTCCAGAGTGATGGGGTCCAGGAACTCTTCAGGGATGTCTTGAACGACGTCCACCAGCTTGCGGAGGGCCTGCTGCTCGCTGTCATTGGTGCTGAAGGGCACGCAGTCGCTCTCCATGGGTGTCCAGAGCTCAGGTTTGAGGGTGCCGACATCCTGGGCGACGCACTGCGAGGCCACCTGAAAGATGCCCTCAATCACCTCCTGTGGGCACGACTTGGCGGGCTGTCCCCACACCTCCAGCCTCTTGATGCCAGGCAGGCCACCTCCAGCCACATGGGTGATACAGATTTTTAAGTGCGACACGTTGCTCAGTGAGGAAGGCCCTTTGTTCCAAAGGTCTTGAGACACGGCGCCAGGGTAAGAGAGGACGTTTTCCATTTGAAGGAAGGGAGGCCTCGGCTTGAAGCCTCTGTGGCCAAATGTCACTTTGCTTTGATTTTTTAAGACAGCTTTGCCCACCAGTGTGAAAGCATCTTTGTCCGACACAGGCTGACCGGCCAGACCTGAGAACTGACCCTCGGGGCTCTGCCAAGAGGTTTTATTGCATGAGGTAGAGGTGTAAACTTCGAGCCCGGAGAAGGCTTGGTATCCTCCGGATGAGATATCGATATTAATCCTGCAGATCTCAATGTTGAAAGGAAAAGAGATAGTGACATGGACTGGAGGCTTGATAAAGTATTCGCTGCGGAAACCACGATTCCTCCTGGCAAGGTCTTCAGAGATCAGGTTCTCCACTTCGTAACCATCAGCAGAAATCTGCGTTGCAAGAGAAACCCAAATTTAAATTGAAGAATGAATGTAAAGAGTAAACTAATTTCACAAGCAATTCAGGTGACGTAAGCGAGGAACTGTGGCTGTGGTTCCACACACAAGACTGGAGATCCCTGCAGATCTACTCCTGCCCTCCTCCCAGCCACATGGTGTCACACACTCTTCTCTGCACCCTCTGCTATCTACAGTCATAGAATGACTTGGGTTGGAAGGGACCTCAAGGACCATCAAGCTCCAACCCCCTGCTGCATGCAGGGCCACCAACCTCTCCATTTAATACCAGACCTGGCTGCTCAGGGCCCCACCCAACCTGGCCTTGAACACCCCTAGTGATGGGGCATCCACAGCCTCTCTGGGCAGCCTGTTCCAGCCTCTCACCACTCTCACAGTAATGAATGTCCCCCTGATATCTTGTCCCTGTTTCAACAGCGCTGAAACGTTATGTCAGCTCATCATGCCCTGTAAAAATGTACTCTGAATCAGCCAGCTCCAGGATCCCTGCAAAACCACTGGGCTCAGCTAGCAGAATGCCTCGTCCTGCTTGGGGTCAACCTGCCCAACACTGAGAAAACTCTGTGTCAGTCCTCATATTAATGAGTAGAGACCATTCAACAAACACTGTCAAGTGATGCACAATCTATTCGGCAAAGGGAAAGCTGTGACATTGCAGGGAAGAACATCTAGAGTCAAAGCATGCGCATCTGTAAGCACATAACGTCGTCTTGTTATGAGATCCTGCAAAATTAGGGCATATGTCTTTCAATAATTACTGTGTGCCACAACAAAGCGCTCACAGAAGGCCACACAGTGTTCTACCACTAACTAGCAGAGTTAGTGTTAATTAATAAAAGCACAGAAAGGGCAAACCAAGGTGCTCCCCAAAGCACCACGGTTTCCAGTTTTACCTTGTTGCAGTGAATTCTTGGCTTGAACTGTGGGAGACAGACGTTTATTACCATCTTTGCAGTTGGAGAGAGCTCAGTTTGTGAGCATCGGATTCAGCTTTAAAAAAAGAAATAAAAGGCATCAGTGATCTGTAAAAGGATCTTGTGTTACAGCACCTGCATGAATTACAAGCTCAGGAGCTCCTAAAACATAGCTCAGATCCGAGTCTGGGAGGTGAGGCCAACGTTAACTGTGGAGAGATGGAATGGAAAGAAAAACACGTTAAAAATATTAAGTCGTGAACCGCTGGAGAAACATCAAAAGCTGGAAAATGGCTCTTTTTACTGAAAACCTCTTACCTACGCTTAAAGAAGGTGCTTAGATTAGATCTGAATGCTTACCGCAGGAGGTTTGGCAGCCCTAGTCGAGCAGACCACTTACATGCCAAGGCCCCAATGAGGGTAAGAGCAGCCAGCATTCCCAGTGCTGCCACAAGGAGATGTGGCTCTCCCAAGGGCTCAGGGAGCCTTGGATACAGGCAAAGATGAAACACCAATATTAATAACTGCTACTGGTTGCTCCAAGGGAGCATTTAATAGCTCTAAGGGAGATTATCTGCGTTCTGGACACTGAGATGATTCTCCTGATAGTGTTCAAGTGAATGCACCATCTTCACTGAAAGAACGTGACTTGCATTGGTTGCATCCAACTCCTTTTAAGAATGAAATTATCTGCAAGGTAGGAGCTTTAACCTTACATTAACCTCAGTTTTAATATGTCACTGCCTTGGGCGACCTCAGGAACTTCCTGCTTTCTTCAAGGACGAGCTGCCTTTTAATGCTTCACAGTCTTTTAATGGTTCTCAAGTGCTGTTGTTAGTTCAGCATCCGAGGTACAGCTCAGAATTGCAGAAGGAAGCATAGACTGGCTTGGATTGGAAGGGACCTTGAAGACCACCTATTTCCATTCCCCTGTTGTAGACTGAGTTGCAGTGTTCAAATAAACATGGAATCACTAATGTCGGGAAAAAGCTCTAAGATCATCAAGTGCAACTCCAACCCATCCCCACTGTGCCCACTGAACCACATCCCTCAGTGTCACATCACCACGGTTCTTGAGTCCCCATAAGGGAATGGTGACTCCACACTCGTATCAGCCCCTCTTCCACCCCAGAATCTTCTCTGAGAGTGATTTGCAGTAACACAGGTGCTGGGTAAGCATGAACCAACGCTCCTCCAGCATCACTTTCCTGCCTTTCTGAGTCTGATGTGTTAACCATTGATACAAGGGAGGCAGCGAGGAATTTTCTCAAATAGGCTTTTGAACTGCTTTGACTTTTGGCACCCACATCTAATGGGAGTAAGGCTGACTACTTGCTGTGTGACAAAGCGACTGCTCTGAAGTTCATTCTGAACCTGCTGTCAGTTTAGCCCTTTCCCACATCCCCTTCCAACAGAGCAGATCGCTGCATTTGCACGTGACAAGCCGTGGTGATACCTTCATTAAACGAAAATGAGCAGAGAGGCACCTCCACCCCTACCTTGCTGCAAACCCATCATTTTGAGACCTCATTCTCACAAGCCGCTGTTGAAATTCTGCTTGTGGGGGATCCCAAATCCCTGGGGGTCCTGCAGGCGTGCTGCCTGGTGCCAGGCAGGTAATAGAAGGCACTGTTTGGAACAGAGTCACAATGTGACCTGGCAACATGGGAAAGCTCCTTCCAAGCCTGAGGCTGTTACTGAGGTTACATCCTAAACTGTTGTTCTTTTTCTACCAAGCTCTTCATAACCTCTGTCAATTAAAACAATTGTCATTGACAGTCCAGGCAGCTGTGACATAAGGAGGTTCTGAATTTATGAATGTTGTTAAAGCATAACACCCACAGAACAGCATTACCCAGCAAAACAAACAGCTTGAAGATTATGAAGGACTCAAAGACCCCAACCCAACCCCACTGACCATGTCCCTCAGTGCCACATCTCAATGTTTCTTGGGGCAGCAACTCCATCACCTCCCTGGGCAGCCCATTTCAACGCCTGACCTCTCTTTCAGGGAAGAAATTTCTCCTAATATCCAAACTGACCCCCTGGAGCACAACTTGAGGCCATCACCTCCTGTTCTATCACTGGTTACCTGGGAGAACAGACCAATCCCTAACATCTATCCCAACTGTTTCCTAAATATCATGACACCGTCCTGCTCTCAGAACAAACAAATCCATCGACTTTCATTAAGAATAGAGGGGAAAAAAAGGTAATAATGGAAGAAAATTAATATGAAGGTAGGTTTTATTTGTCATGGCAGCATTTGCAGATCGATGTAACAACCAAGAGCACAGGACACATGATCATGAACAGAGCAGAATTATCTAAGACGACAAGACAAATTCAGCACATAAAGCACCTACAATAGCTTCACCAGCACTCAAAACATCATTTCTAAGCAGTACCTGGGAGGCTGCAGCAGCCCCCAAGCAAGCACACCCCAAGCTGTCAGCCAGCCGTGCTGAGCAGCCCTGGGTTGAACACCTTGTAATGGAGGTAGCTCAGTTTCTCCAAGCGCGTGCGTTTGAGCAGGGGGAACCATTCCCAGAAGGGAAGCTCCACCACAACGTAGCCCAGCTGCTTCAGCTGCCGCCTCTTCAGGCAGTGCAGCCCCAAGAGCCGCTTGGACAAGTAGCAGTAATGGTTGCGGTTGGACACCTGAATGGCCAGCCTTACCCCTTGGGGCTGCTGGAGGGGCACAAGAGAAGGGGAGGCCTTAGGGTAGCTCCCTGATGAAGTAGTGACTTGCAATCCGGTATCTGTGATAACGGGTCCACCCAAAAATGATGCACATGGCGTTGGTGCTTTGTTCCACTCCTGTCTAGGAGCTGCGGCTTCAGTTTCCACCTCTGCAGGGGACAGGCTGTTGGATTTCCCTTCGATAAGCTGAGCCATTAGGTCATCTGTTAGACTAACTCCTATGTCTTTGAGCTTCTTATCTGCAACAGTGTCGCTTGAGTTGAAAGGGATGGGATGCCCATCCATGGCCAAATGAACCTCCAAGTCACTCGATCTGGTGTGAGGCAAAATCATGTGGTTTTTCACATACTCAGGACCACCTAACATGCTCTTGAGAAGAGACACGGCTTCCACAATTTCAGGCCTGACAAAGATTTCCTGCTCTGCAAAATTCAGAACAATCTCAGTCATCTCTTCATAAAGCTGAGGTGAAAGACGGCTGCCTTGGTAGCCTGGGCACTCAATTTCAACACTCTTACCAAGCGTGAACAGGTCCTTTCTGAGTTCATATTTGCTACCTCTCACCTTATGGACAAACTCATCCCTCAAAGCATAATCTATCAGCTCCTCTGGGAAGCGTTTGACAAATGCCAGGCCAAGCAAGCCAGTAAGGAGATGCTCTGGAAACTTCTCAAATTCATGGCGTTTTCTAAACATCTGCTCTATCAGGCTGGAGTAAAACTCTTCTTCGTTTGGAGGTTCGTAGTCCAGGCATCCAAATGACCACAAGAACTTAGCAGCATCCTTGCTGCGGCAGTAAGTCACTTTGGAAGGCAAAGACGTGGCGACAGCAGCCAAAATGCCTTCATCGTAGTAGTGTAGGGATGAACAGCTAAGAGCTATGTGCATGATACCCTGGATGTTTGTTGTAGGAATTCGAGCAGGGACAACTTTCCCAAGCTTCCTCAAGAGGGGTAGGTGATCCATGCGAGTGTAGCGGAGCATTTTAAGCACGTTCACCAAAGCGTAAGTGCCCATATCTTCCATCTCCAGGGAGACTCTGTCTGCAATCTTTCTCATGACGTGGTCAGAGATACCACTGACGGATTTGAAGAGCCCTAAGCAAATAGCACCCACCTCCTCCAAGGTGCAGGAATCCAAGTACTTCAAAATCACACTTTCTAGCTTCTGCATCAAGTCCACGGGTGACTTGCGGCCTTCGCCGATGATATAAACAAGCTGAACAAACTGGGGCAAAGTGAGCTCTTTCCAATGCATGTTGGCATAGCTGAACAAAATGCTCAGGTAGGAAGGCACGCTGCGCCCCAGGCAGCGCCAGCAATCTGCTACCAGCAGCAGCTGGTCCAGGTTCATGTCCCACACGCGCCGGCAGAATTCATTCTCACAGGCGTTCAGCACAGGGTGGGTGGGTGGAACAACCAAACGAACGCAGGCCTTCAAGATATCAATGAGTTCTGAAGTGCTGAACGACTGGATATTCTCAATAGCACAGCAACACAGTGTATTAAACCTGTGGTCAACCATCAACTCCGCGTGTCGTTCCACTGGCAAACGACTCAGCTTGCAAAAATAATCTGTGACAGTTCCTGGGCTGTGGCTGCCCTTGGATATGGGTATGCTGTGCAATATCGAGTCACCTTCTTCTGAAGGGAGAGTCTCTATCGGCTCAAATTTATCATAGCTGAGAGATCTGTACTCAGGCCTCCCTTGCTGGAACATGCGAGGGTCCTCCTTGGAGTCATGCATCTCTGCTTTTTCCATTTCTGACTCCTTCTTCTTGGTCTGTGCTGCAGAGAGTCGTGCTGGTATGGTTTGCTTGAGGTGCTGTTTGGGCTTTGGCAGGGCATTTCTGACAGGTGGCAAAGCTTGAGCAGAGGTGGCAGTGAATGTATGCTGAACCTGTGAGGTGCCAGTGCTGGTGGAATCATCAGTGAGAGCCTGGCTGCAGCTCCTAGCAGCACTCTGCTGGGAGGCTGCTCTGCTCTTGGCATAGGCAGAGGGATTATACAATACTCTGTAGTCCAAAGGATCCAGCAACTGGATTGTGGCTGTGGATTCGGGTCTGCTGTTGGATGTTTCTGGGTTCTCTTCCTTCTGCTTACTTTTGTTGCTTCCGCTCTTGGCCTTGCATTTGGCAGTAGTCAAGAATGTAGTCACCCTGCTCAGCCTTGGAAATCTTCGGCGTATTAACACCGTAGCCATGGATCACAATTTACTGGGGTCACAATTGCTTCCAGGTACTGAAAAAAGGGCAGACGAAGAATGAGTGGCTTCCACCTAACACGGAGCACTTTCTAACCTATCCTTCTCATTACTGAAAGTTAAGAGATGGCAGTGCTTCCCCTATTGAGAGCAGCTGTTTCCCTGCAAGGCCGTAACGCAGTCACTATCGAGCATCACATCATGCAAAGGCAGCTCAAGGCAAGCACGCAGGTGGCCTGACACACCTGGAGATGTGGTACTTGGCAGGCAGGTATCACCAGCTACACAGCAGTTACCAGTAATCTGGCAGAGACTGTAGGACTTCGGGGGGGAAAAAAGTCATCTCTCTGTCATTTTGTAAGAGACCCAAACTGCTTTTCTTTCATTTTCAAGAATGAAAACGTATTTCTGTAGCAAAGTCTTTAAAGGCTGCAGCTGCATGTATTCAAACAAAGCATTCTGCTGCTTCAGTCAACAGTATGAAGCACCGACCACCACCCAAGAAGCTGTGGAAGTATCCGTGGTGCCACTCTGCTCCTTGCACAAGAGCACCTGGAGTCAGCACACGACGGCTGTGAGCCTCCAAAACCAGCTCATGGAAGGAAGGCTACCCATAACTTGCAGCAGGAAGAAGAAACAGCCCCAGAACAACGTGGGGAAAGAGCATGGAAGAAGAAACACGGATTAGAACAAGATGCTGCAACTTGAGGTGAGAACTGGAGGGATAAAAACTTTACTCTTCAGGCACGGGAGCCTTTTCCAGTGTTAGGGGGTGCCTTCCCAACTCCTGTCTACAACAGCTACAGCAGAAAGGGCGAGGATGAGACATCTGTCAGGAGTTAAGCTCTGTGCTGCCAGCATGCACAAGCTGCCAAATGAGCCTGTTTACGATGATTCAGACAAGACTGAAAAAAAGCACCGGGTCAGCTCTGTGTGTAACACACCCTTATCCCATCTCGGGTGTTCAACACCAAGGATGCAGCACAGCAGGAGTTTTCACCTTTAAAATCACTTGTGCTCTCACTGCACAGAGGGCACACGGTAGAACCACAAGGTGTCAAGTAATCAGGAAAACCAAAGCCTGGCAGAGACATGGCAACAGCGATACGCATTAGCTTCTGTTCTCCCAACACTGGGGAAATAAATCAAACACAGACACTCATTGAGTTAGAGGTGGATTGAGATGCCCTGTGAGAGCAGGCAAACCCAATCCTACAACAGCACAATGAGGAAGAGGTGTGATGAATACTGTTCTTGCAGAGTAGGAGAGAAGCTGCAGTGGGATCTGGCTGAAAATGAACTGGATTTAGTTTCGAGTACAAGGCTCACACGAGCCACCAGGTGATTTATTCCAGCACAATGGTGAAGCATCAGCTCCTTCCAAAAAGAATAAAATAGGGAAGGAAGGTAATAAAAGAGGGAGGTATGCTGGGGAGAATCTAAGCAACAGACTTTGCTCCTTGTTAGTGCCAGATGCAGAGTGCTGCCTGCTTGGGGGTTCCCTGCAGTAGCCGCTGCTGTCACTCCCATGCCATGAGCATGGTAGCAAATGCAGTAACAGCAACAGGCAGGAAGCACATCTGTGCTCTGGAACAGGCACAAGCAGCCTGCTGCTCTCTGAAGGCTGTTCTCTCACCACGTAGCCTCCACACGGTTGTGCTTTTGTCCAAGCATCTCCACACAGAATTGAAAAGAACTAAAAAAGCGTAGGAAAGGCTGGAAGTGCTCAAGGACAAGCTCTTGGAGTCCTCCGCTTCTCCTTTCCTTGATGCCACGGCACAGCATGTAACATCCTGCCCCTGGAAGAACAGCAGTGGGGAGAGGAAGAAAACTGAGGGTAAGGGCACACACACATTTGCTTTGCAAAGGGCTCAGCAGATATGCAGCATCATAACCACTGTCTGCAGAGAAGAAAGAAGCAGGACAGGACAGCAAGAGCTTCAGATCTACCCTAGCACACAGCAGAGTGGCTCAGTTTAGTTCTCTGAGATCCTCTCCACCAGCTTGTGTAAAGAGCCAGGCAGAAGAATGGAAACATTCCCTTCTGGCATGAGGAGTGACACCATGACAGCAGGAGGGATACTGTCCCTTCCATACCACTGCCTGGTGAGCATGAGAAATAAGAAGCTCGCTCAGAACTGGGGCACTAAAACCCCAGCCCAGAGCAATGCCACCCCAGTGCTGTAAGCAGCAGCAAGAAAGCACTGGATTTCAAAGCTCTCCAGCTTATTGCATATAAATGTCAGATTAAAACCTAATTTCCATCTCTGCTGGCTACTTTCTTGTCTGACTCTGCTTTGCACATTTTCTACTATTGACAGGCAAGCAGTGCTAAGACAGCCACTTCTTTAAAACATGTTCCATTTGCTGTTAAGAGGTGATGCTACCTAGAAAACCCAGCACTGCACTGTTACCAAAACCACCCCCTCTCAGCAATGACAGCCCTGCTTCAGAGACAGAGAATCAAAGTCACGGCGTCTGCACACCAAAGGCAAACGTTGCATGTAGCTAAGAATATCATCCACACAGCTTAGCATTAAGCTCTGTGACGTCTTCAGGAAGACATTCAGTAAGTGTATTTTTTCCTTCTTCTGTCCCACATTCAGCGAAACAGCAGTGAAAAAGACCATGCAGAAAACAAAGCAGGAATGAAGCTAGATGGGTCAAGATACTTCAAGCACCTTAGGAAGAAGCACGTCCACGTGGTTTTTTGCCCATCTTCGAGTGACCAAACTTGTTATGATCTACGTTTCTACAGCGTATCCAACTCAACCTACATCTCTGCTCATTCTTCCTCTCTTCTTGCTACTCACAGTAATCAGCCTCTCTTTCTCCCACCACTGCACTTCTCATTTAACAGTGTCCAAACCCCCTTCCATCTCTGCAACTAATCAGAAAATTCATTCCCAGTGACTCATCTCCAAAAAGGCTGCAAAGCCTTGGAGATGGGCCCTGCAGGCTGCGAATGCTCTTTGTGGAGGTCTTTTGGGATGGAAACATCTTTGTGTTTGTGCTTGTGCCACGCTTACAGCTGAGTTCCTGGCCAACAGGGAGCTGAACACCAGGACAACGACATTCCTGGAGAGATGCCACGTTCTTCTGGGTTCCAGCTCTGTGAGAGGGGATATAAGTGCATCTGAGCCTGAAATACATTCTTTGGAAACACCCAAACAGACTCACCGTAGCACTGGAAAGCCTGTGACTGATCCAGGCTCACAGATACGTGTCCCTGATACCAAGGCCCCATTCTGTGTTTCTCCTGCTCAGCAGCCCAGGCAAAGGAAAAAAAATCATTATGGGTCCCTTTCTTTCTACTTTCCCCCATCAGATCTGCTCAGATGAGTATGGACTAGGATAGGATCGTTCAGCTAGAAGGGACCTTCAGCGATAATACAACCATGAAATATCCAGGGCTGGCCGGGACCCACAAAGATCACTGTGCATAACCCCCGGCTCCACACGGCACCGCTCAAACCAGCGGGCGGTTCCGCGTCCCAGCTCTGGGCCGTGCCCACTGCCGCGTGCAGCCTGTTCCATGCTGCGGGGCAGAGCCTTTCTGTAACCCCCTCCTGCCCCCTCCCCTGACGCAGCTCCACGCCGTTCCCTCGGGTTCCATCGGTTCCCAGCAGCAGAGACCGCGCCTCTCCCCCATTCCCCTTTCACAGACAGCACCGAGGTTTTCTCTCCGCCTCTGCACCCCGGCCCGCTCACCAGCTCCCCCACGCCCCTGCCCACCCCGGACGCCTCCAGGCCTGAGGACCGCCGTGGCCGCAGCTGGGGCCGCGGAGCCCCACTCACCGCCTGGCCCGAGC
>JAOWBP010050560.1:0-18901 GCA_028571105.1 Tragopan temminckii
TATCCCATGGCAAGTTCATCTAGCTGCTTCTACAGAGCAGTAGCCCATGAATGGCAGATAGGTGATCTAGCAGCAAGCAGTTTCCTGTGGAACCAACTTTGTAAAATATTCTGATAAATTGCAAATGGAAATACTGGATTTAGTAGCAAGGTTTTCCTTCTTAATAAGACATTAATACAAATGGATCCTGGTCAAAAGGTTTTGAAATTCCAAAACCTGATGGAATTTCAAGTTGCCTGTTTTTGCCTTTGCCTAGTAGGAAGTAGTTTCAAAGGAGATATCCTAAACAAGAGCCATCTGGAAAACTAATTTAGACTTCTTCAGTGTTTTAGTATTATCCATCAAGAAAAAGATCATTTTTGCAGAACTCTTTTCAGTATGTAGTATAGATTGGTATTTTAAAACCTTTTTATTAAATGAGTGTTAGTACAGGAATTTGCTGTAGAACTAAGCGATTCTGTAAGAAACAGGTAAAGCAATAATGTTCATGTTTGTAGCTGAAGTTTTGGGTTTTGTGTCTTTGGAAAGAGATTTAGTTGTCAAATGCTACTTACCAGGTGAGCTAATGATTAGTAAAAAACAAGTTATTTTTTTCTGTAGTTTTCAATAATAAACACTGAAATAATTTGGATTCTTTGTAACCACTGCAAACAGTGTATTCTCTTTTGTAAAGATTAAATAGACCTAGTAATTGAAAATGTCTCAAGGATAGTCCTTGGCAATCTCAGAGTATTGGAATTTTTGAAGCAATGATTATAGCTGATTAGGAAGGTGATTAATATGTTCTGTAGTGCAAAATTATGTTGTACCTATCTTACAAGCTGATTTTGTTGTGGACACATCTCTTGCATGCAGGAGATGACTTTGTGATGCTCCAAATGCAGTAACTAAGTTTCCTTTCACTGTCAGGCTTACAAAAGCCTGGTTTTCAGGCTGGTTCTCCTAGATGTTTCTTTCATATTAATTTTATTTATTCAGATTTTGAATTTTCTGAAATATGAAATATATGAAGCATATGGTTGTAATCTCAGTTGTTTTTGTCGTGGGAAGACCTCATCCTCCCTTACAATAAAAAAATAAACTCAAGGATAGCTGAATTATTGAACACATTTGGAACTTAATTAATGACCAATGTCTAAAATGACTGCAGCTGAGTACTTACCCCATCAAACCACTGTCCCTCTCCATCACCCACTTAACTGACCCTGCAGTTTGGCCTCCTCTATTTATCTGCTCTGTCTGGACAGGGCCATAGAACTTGAAGAGCTATGCTAAAGCCTAGGAGTTGCTGTAATCTTTGTTATATGAATAAGTCTCTAAGGAGAAACAAATACATCCGAGTGAGATAGTAGCTATGCAGAAAAATGTAAAAGGGACAGAATTGTGTGAATGCACAAGGTTAGATTTTTTATTTTATTTTTTTTTCTAGTGCTAGGGATTGAAATGCTTCCAAGAAAATGTTGGAGACTTGCTGGTATGCCAGCAGCTTTCTCCTGCTTCAAGCTAAAGAAACCGCTATTGAGAGGTCTTGTGCTACCAAAAGAAAATTATTTAATGAAATATTAATGTGCTGCAGTGCATTTCCAGTATATTTCGAAGCACAAGCAAATTAAACAAAAGTAGTTGGTTTTAAGGTAGAGTTTGTGACACATTTCCTTTTCTGCTATTTCCTTGTTTACTTTCTGTGGTAAAATGTGTTGAATCATAGTTCTGCTGGTGACGAGCTTAACCTGCACTAGTGTGTTCTGCAACACATCTCTGTGTGTGTGGATGTCTATATGTTCAAAAGCACTTAAAGACATTCCCATTTTCTTACTGTTGGATAGGTAAACAACATTTGGTTATATATAATAGCATCATTTGTTCCTTGCAGGAAAATAGTACTTTTGAAGGTATTGATCAATAGTAAGTGCTGGATTGTTCAGTCCTCAAACCCTTCTCTGGTATGCCATGTTTGTCCTAATCTAGTACAGAGGGGAAAAAAAGAGTAAGAGTCTATTTTCCACGTTTCTTTTTTCTGCTTGCTATCGTTTAAAAAGCAGCTTTGAACCTTGCTCATGGCTTTCCCAGATTTTGCTGTTAGCTGCCAAGTCCCTGTCAGATTGAAATTGAAACGGCAGAAAAAAGATTTTCAACATACTTTTTCTGCAATTTTTTTCTGTCTTTCACCTCTAATGAAATGACCTTTAACTGCCCCTCATCCTACACTAAGCAATGCTGAGTTTTATACCCTAAATTTCAACTACTTTATTAAATTAGCCACAAAATGGGTGTTTAAAAATGAAAACAAAAGTAATTTAGAAAGTATATGTGAAGCTTTGCAATGATTCCCTGTATTTAAATACACTGCTGAACTTTATACTTCAAAGATCTCTGCACTGGAGAGACCTTGCCTTTTACCTTAGTGTTCATCCAAATACATAGTATTTTTTGATACAAGATCATTATATAGCTAGCCCCATACAGATTTTGCTATGTTTACTTTTTTATCTAGTAGTCAGTTCATACTTTAAATTTGTAGTTGTTTGCCATGAAATAATTGCCTTATTATTAAAAAAAATAAAATGGCTTAGCTACTTCAACTCAGTGTTAGGTTCTTACATCTTAATAGAGTATATACACAAATTTTTGAAATACACAGTATGAGAAAGTCAGATTACAAGCTCATTCTATTTTTATACCTTATACATTGTTCAACACTTTACTCTTGATGAAATGTGCTTTAGTCCCTAGTTGCGCTATATAATGTGCCAGTATGTCTTGCTACATTACTTTTTCCTGTAACATTTTTAATAGAAAAAATGCTTACTGGCATAAATATATCTAAAGCTAACACTAAAAAAAAAAATTCTTTTATAAATATTGATGCACAAGGGGTCTATGGGATAAGCATACAGGAGACTAAGAGTCATAATCACATCTGAAATGCTTGACCCATTATTAGCAAGTAGCAAAACACACACCCTTAATTATGTGGGTATCCTTCATGTCCACATGTTTCTGAACTGAGTCAGACTATCTTTAACATGAGAAATATTTGCAAAGAAACTAAGTTGGGATATATTATGTCAGATAAATTGCAGTATAAGGTGCATATACCTAAGAACCTATGCACATGTAAACATTTCAAGAGGCTTCGGTGCTTATCAAAGAAGGGATCTAATAGGACTGGTTAGAGCCACCATACATAGCAGAATAAGATACCATAGAGATACTCATCAAATTCCACAAGCATATCATAACCTTGACTGTTCACATCACTGATATCCCAGTCCAGGACATCTGAGAAAACACTTTGACAAACTTAGTATTATTGGTTTTCATGTCATTAAAAAACAAAAAGCATAGAAAATGCAATAGCAAACTTTTTATTTTCCTTTTTACTTGTGTGATAAGGCCTTTATCTTATTTTAGATGTGAATAATGGAATACCACATAAGCTTGGTAAATGTTCTTAGTATATTTTCCTAGGTTGCATTTAATTAAAAAATGTAAAATATGTGAAGTGAAGGTGTAAGAATTTATAGAGGAGCTGAGAGCAAATGTCATTCATAGCTTTGTTTTGATATGCCACTTAACTGGTAAATCTAACACCGAGCCTCTATTTTCTTTTGGTGTTGCATTTGAAAGATTTTCCTGGTTCACTGGCTATTATTCTCCATCCCTTCAGAACACTTTATAAGGCGCTTTACTTACTGTGTTACAAAATGTCTTTGCATTAACTCCAAAAACCAGTAATGAAAATATAAATGATTTTCAGTGTAGTAAATGAGTATCCTTGGATTTTTTATTGTTTTTACATGGCAGAAATCAGGCCACTAAATATTTTGAATGAATAATTATAAAATTTGGGTTTGGTTTTACTTTTCAGTCTAAATTTTCATTTGTTCTACCAATGCTGTGCTACTAATTGGTGATTTCTTTTAATATGTACAGAAGAACTTGTGAATTAAATATAAAATACTTTTTGAGGTTAAAAGACAACAGGAGAAACTAAGATAAGGAAACCACCTTACTTACCCTGTTATGATTACTTATGAGAATTTGGCTCTTACTGTTACTTTTCTGCTTGGAAGATTTATGTATGGGTGAAAGGGAAGAATGCACAAACATTATGCTATATGACGCTACAGTCATGGAAAACTGGATGATGTAGTTACAGTTTATTTGATGGAGGTCTGTGCACAGTGGCGTTGCCCCAACAGTAGTTGCAGGAAGAACTGTAACTGCCCACTTCATAAGAAGGAGAAAATTTTCAGTTAATACATCTGTCTTAATCTCTCTCTTTACCTTGATCATTGAATAAATTTTGCTGTATCCTTGGCCCTAAATTATTATATATGATGGAAGTTAAAAATGGGGGAAAAAATGGTTATAAAATAATAAAGAGGGGTATACATATGCAGGGTGAGACAAGACCTTGGTCCTTCAGCTAGAGAATGTCTCCAAGAAATGACCATCCTGAGTGCTTGCAATGTAGGCAACCATTTAATATGAGTATAAAACTTAAGCTAAGTCCAGGGCCCAACTAAAGATGTGGGGAAAAAAAAACACCAAACATTACTTGGCTTCTGTGCCAGGCACTTTCTTTAACTTGTATTGTGTTTGGTCTTTTATGTACCTCCTGGGATGTTCTCAGAGGCAGTAGAACTCATTGACTAGAATCTGCAGCAACTAGAAATATTTCTTGTTCCTCTTGCTTTTCTTTGTTTCTATGGTTTTTTTTCATCTTTGGGTTTTTTCTTTAATTAGTATATTCTATTCAAATGCTTCTTCAGAAGGAAAACAGTAAGTTTTGGGCAGATAAATTCATTCCCAAGAAAGAGATAGGGCATAAGAAATGTGAATCAGGGTACTGGAGATCAGTTTCATCCTATGTCATTAACTCATAGTGAGTGTCATTAGAGGTACAAAACATCACTTCTGCTTCCATGTGTGTAAATGTTTTTTCTGATTCTCAGTTACCTCTTTGAAGCGTTGTGATGAATGCAGCTAATTACAAAATAATAACTAACTAATTGTAATGCATTTTTGAAGAATCCTCGTATAATTTAAATGTATTTTTTAAATCCTCATATATGAATATCTATAAAGATATCACAAGGTTAAACAGACATTTCAATAAAATGCCTAGGCACGTATTATTTCCTGTTGTAAAGTACATAGGTGACTCTGAAAGTAATGCCTCTTATTTATTTCCATGGAAACTACAAAAAATAGAAAGCACGATAGCACTTTTTGATAGAGCAAATTCTCAGCTACAAAGCATAATTTTTCAGTACTGTCACCACCATTAGTGTTGCATTTTTGTCAGTGATTAATAAGAGCCTACATGCCACACTCATATAAAATTACACGGGGAGCCCGAATGTGGCTTGTCTTTTACATCATTCTTGTCACTGCTGAAATGCACCACCCACTGCCTCACTGTGCTCACATCCACTGTATGGTCTCCATAAAAATTCAAAAAATGTCAATGTATGTCAATGACAACGTCATTTTTCTGCATGGAGGAATTCAATTCCACACCTTTGTTTCTTACACTCTTCCACATCAGACGCCATTTAGTCAGACTGTCCCTCTGCTGCCGTCTGTCACGCAGCAACAAAATGTAATGGAATTTTGGTGGAAAGGTTCAACCTCTGCTGCCATATCACCAACATCTGCCTCTGATGTTGTGGGCCAATATAATAAAATAGGAGGCATTATTTTCAGCGCAGCCTTTGTAGAACATATAAATGATAGTCTAACAGTATTCCTAGTATCTATACTCTGAAAACATATATTGTTATTCGTTTGGAACTTATACTTCATCTTTGTCAGAAGATAAAGTTATAAAGCAATCATTTATTACATAAAATCATAAATCTGACAATAATTTGATGTAAAACAGTTTGAGTGTATCAGACAGAAACCTTCCATCTTGAACATGACATGTTTTTAAAAATCAAATTTTAGCAGTTTTTTGCACTCTAACCTAGCACCCTAGAACTGCAGTTCTTGCACATAGTAGGTTTCAGGCCCACTCCAGTAATCACTGGCCTTCATTCACACCTGTACTTCGTTACAGAAATCTTACTGGTCTTCGCTGTCTTTCCATCTCAGATTGCTTAATTGTGCCTTCTCCCACCTGTCTTCTTTTGGATAATTCAGTAATTCAGGTTTTTCCAATTCAAGAGAATTGCATCTACTTTGATGCCCTATTGTCATGTGAAAATGAAGAAGTAGTAGTATTGTAGCAGCATTTGGTGCTTTGCATCCACAGCTATGCTACTTTACTACCAGTGGTAATGGCAACAAAGGTAAGAATTCTATTATTATTACATAAAGTAAGTAGATGTAAATCTGCTTACAGGCAGAGTGCATTGTCGTCAGTGTTCTAGTTAAAACTCTCAGTTGTTGTCCTGAAATAAAGCTTGTATTCTAGGTACGTTGCTTGTAGCACAAAGATTTGAGGGTTGATTCCTAAGCTTGAAGGCATAGTTGTGTTTTGCATATAATGTGTAGAAGACTGTGGCATTAGAAAATTTCTTGAAAGAGAGATTCAAATTAATGAGACTTTTCAAAGCATTAATTTTAAATTTTCTAGTTGTTTTATCATAGTAGTTCTCCTGTTCAAGATGTCAGTTCAGCTGGTATTTGAACATGCTACTCCTTCAAGACTGATTTTTGTTTTCTGTTTTTACACTTGTATGTAGTCCTCTGCTTTATAATACTACTTATTTTTTTTCTCAGAAGTGTTGTAAATTGAACTATCTGAACCGTGCAAATGCGAGAATATTATCTAGAATAATGCTTTTAAAGAACACCTTTAAATATTACATGGAGATCAAGAAAGTAACTTTTTGGTGTGCTAACCTATTGACAGAAACAAGAAAGAATAATCCATTTGTTTCCCTCTCTCTTGCTCAGATCTAGCCTGCACCTGTGGTTGTCTGATCAGATAGTGTTTGTAAAGCAGCTATTGGGTATTAGCATTTTAATAAAACCAGGATGCTTTTTTGCTCATTATTTGCTGCAGCAAAGAGTTCTTCTCCTTCCCTCTTCATCTCTCATTCAAAAAAAAAAAAAAAAAAAAAAAAGGCATTTAGAAATATTTGGGAATTATGATAATTTCATAAGTTTACTGTTATTATAATTTAATGTGAACTATTTAAGTAGTTCTGTTAAGCTGACAGTTTACGCATGCTTTTCATTTTGTAGGTGATATGGGGAAGTATTTCTTTTAATAACTCTAAGATGAAATTTCACTGCCTTGGACAAACCCCATAAAATGCCTTATCTCCTAGACAGATGACCTTCCCTTTGGCAGCACCTAATTGCAATTGACACAGGAATACTGTTGGGTGTATTTGATGTTTAGATAATGAATTACTTTGCTAAATACTCAGCAGAGAGAACTGGGCTTCCACGCCAGTATTATCCAGCTGAAGATCAGATTCATTCCCAGCAGGTATCACGATTGTAGAGATTGAAAGATTTTTTTTTTATTTTTGATGTGATATTCAAACCTTTTCTGTGCGTTAGTCACCAAGACCACAGCCTCCCTTCCAAACTAACAAGTTGCACTCAGTTTTTTTGTGTATGCATGTGGGTTGCAGCCAGACTGAGTCACCTTCCTTGGGGTAATATCTGATAAGACGAATATCTGCTTGGATCACTTCAACTTCTCTCAAGTCTGTCTTCTTGGGAATATTGTAACAAAACTAAAATAAGGCCAGAATCAGTGCTTTCTTTCCTAAATATCCCACCTGTGACATAATACTCTACTACTGGCCAACCTGAGGTACCTAGAGCCTCTGGTAAAGAAAAAAGCAAGCTCTCTCCAGCTGGCTGTTAGGCAGGCTACTCAGAACAGGACACATCTGCTTAAGCTGCCTTTACATTAAATTAACTCCTTCCCTGCCTGCCTTAGTAAGATCTCTTAACCCTATTGACCATGGTTTTAATTGTGATGACTGAGTTCAATCGTTAAAGGTGTTCACAAGAATCTGCATGAGCAAAATAAGTTCTATGTTTCATCCAGATCTTTTACAGCTGCAGAACTGACTGGTTTACCAAAAATAAAAAATAAAAAAAAATATTCACCAAGATCTATTTGAAAAACAAAACCAAACAACAAACAAAACCTGCAAGTAGGAGTCATCTAAAGGTGCTTACAGAACTCCTTACCTTGACATGTCAGTTTTGAGCAGAAAGTGCCAGGTCTTAAGACCCTAAAAATTACAGAACTGTGAACACAATTCTTGCAGAACTTAAAAATAGAATAGGTAAAATTTAGGACTAGAGCAGGAATGATTACAAATTTTCCCAATGAATGCCCTTTGGAAAATCAAGCTATTATTTTCTAAAGGTTAAAGTAGTTCTTATGAACAGTACTAGCTTTCCTCATCAGCTTATCCTGCAGTGGCTAAGCCTAGATTTGGGTGATCTGTTTTTGGAATTCTAAGGTCAGAAAGATCTTTCCAAAATCTGAAGTAAGGGTGTTCATAAATATACTATTCAAGGAAAACTCTAACCAAAAAGGCAGTGCAAGTGGCCAGAAAACCTAAGCACATTTTCGACTTAATGACTCTTCTATGTTCTAAGTCAAAGTACATGACCTTCTGCAGGTCTGTAACTGTGGAGCTCATTCATTTTTAAAACTAAGGGCCCTGAAGGAAAACAAAACCAAACCAAAATAACCAAAACAAAGGAAAAACCTCTGGAGTTTTCTTTGTGTTCCTATTGGTTATTCTAGAAAGCACTACATACAAAAATACTGACAGCAGAGCTGCACGTGGATAACTAATGCTTAATCATATTAAAATCTATATATTATATGCATAAATTCCTAGAGAATTTGAGTAGTGTTCTAAAAATATTTCTTGTTTAGTATGAGTGCCACAAGGAAACAGTATCTCACAAGCAATTATTGGAAAAACTAAGGTATGATGAAGGAATGAAACCATTTAATGTGACTTCTTACTGATATAGATGCTTCTTTTTTTTTTTTTTTTTAGTGCTACAATCATCTTTTCTTTAGAAGTAATATAAAACACTGCCTCATAATGAGGTATCAGCCATAGTTTTACGTATATTGTAATATGCATCCTAATATTCCACAATTTCTGGTCATTCCTGGATATACTGAAGTGCCCTTAGCTTTGCCTTAGGCCCTTAGTACCTCCAGCTGTTATATTATTGGCTGATTTACTGGAAAAATAAAGAGTAGAAATACATAAATGAACGTTTTCGTTGCTACCTAATCAGCAGAGAAGAGATTATTTTCTCTCTCTGAAGCAGCAGATTCTCCTTTTATAAATATGAAACGTTTACGAGCAGCAGCAGTCTTGTAAGCTGGCAATGTATTTTAGATTGAATATTTTTTAGAATTACATTTAAAATACAGTGGTAACAACAATTAAAATGAACTTATGCCTTAAATAACCAAAATTAAATTCTATAACTGCAGCACATATTATTTAGCTGAATTAAACTCACACGTCTCCCTGTTCTGTTTTTAATTGTAGCAAATTTGAACTGGGTCCAGGATGTGCTTAAAGAAATGAAAGAACTCATGACATCCCTCCATATCAAAATGTTTTGGTAATCATTCTGTTTAAATAGTAACATTTTATTTTTTTAAGTACTTAGATTCTTGATCTGAATCCATATTCATGGAGGTCTGCTGTAATCCACTTTACCACTTAATGTTGCAATTCAAATGTTCAGTAAGAAGCAAAGCCCTCCAGAATAAAGCATGAATATTACCGTGTGGGGCTGTAAAGAGAAGACTATTAGAATATATCACCAACACACTAGGGGACCATTTAGTGCACTGCTCTAAATACATCATTTAATTACAATGGAGACATTACTTCATGTTTCTACTGATGTAAGTATTATTAGAATTCATGATATTCGCAGGCTACTGTGGGCCATTACATTGGCCATAAGCTATTCCATAAGATTTACTACTAAAGGCCCGCAAGGGTATTTGAGCATTCATGGATTCTGTGGCAGTAGGCTTTTATCTAAGACACATAAGTGAGGGACAACCGAGTTATTATCTCTAAGAAACATAGCTTAATATTTTGGATTCTAAAGGTTAAGGTACCATAAATCCTGAATTACTCTGAGATATCACATAAAAAGACATTTTTATTTTATTTTACTCTACTCTGCCTCTTAAAATATTTTATGATGGCAGTTTCTAGAGTTGTACCATGTTGTTTACATTCAGTCCCTGGATGCATCAAAAACACTGACACAGCATTTCCTTTAAACTGCTGCAATGGAGTCAAAACACATGCAGGGAATCTTCCCCCCATTTCTGCTCTCATACTCGGCCTTTCTGGCATGATTAGTCTGTCACCCTGATTTGATGAGAGTCACTGCAGACTCTCCTGCCCCATGGAGGGCCTCATTAGTGAACCAGCGGACAGTGTCTGGCAGGTCCTGCTGGGGACAGTGGGACCAGGCTGCGCGCAGCAGCGCAAATATAAATATCTGGCATTTTGCAGCATATAGTTTGGAATTTTCTGTGATTTAACACTGTGCTGCTGAAGCTGGTAATGTAAAAAGAAGTGTGATATTTTCTTCTCTGGATGATCTGGAGACCTCTAACAGTACATGGTGTTAGCTGGGTGTTCAAATATGTAAACAAGCACCTTGCATTTAACTCCAGGATAATTCAGACTTCCCATTTTATCATTAAAAATATGTTATCTTGTTTCTTTACCTACATAAAGTTAGCTATACCACATCTCATGTGAATGTGACAGTGTCTGATGAGGCAGGATGGGTCAGTGTTTTTGCCAGTCCATAGCAACATTGGTGACGTATGGACCAGATCCAGCAGTTCATCCAAGCCTCAGGCCTGCTGCAGGCTGGCATCCTCTCTCAAGGAGCAAAATGCAGGAGGACAGGCCTCTGGTGAGCAAGTTCAAGCAGCACCTCTTTGCTATGGAGATATGAAAAAAGTTGGCCTGGCTACCCAGCCTGGTTTCATGGTTTGCTGTTGATCTTCCTCAATCTATGTGGATAGCGCTGTGGCTGGACGAATTGCCCTTGACCAGTTTCTCCAATACTGGAGAAGATAAAAGAGTCGATTCTGTAGCAATCTTAACAACCTATGCACAATTTATCTCAATGTTCAAGAGAAGTCAAAGTTGTTTTAGGAAACATAGAATATCAGAGGGGGATATTTGCTTGTGCATTTTCTAGGACAAGATTTATTCTCCTTTCTACCCTTATATTTTCCCCTCTGATTTTCACTTTTAACTTTGGCATATTGCTAGAGCTTAAGAAGTAATTGACAAGAGGGAATCATTTCCAGAGTTGTGACTATCAGGAGAGATGAGGAAAATATTCCCTACCCAGGACTAAGTGGTACAGGAAGATTGGTTTTGTGTAGTGTGTACTTAAATGTTAAATAAACAATGAACTTGGTTTTGTTCCTTGTTCTTATGTAAATAGAAAGTCCAGGCTTGGTCTCTTTTTCTGTTGGATTTACTTAGTTCAAAGTAGTCATCTCACCTAGTTTTACTCTGTGTGTTTTAATGGCTATCTTAAAGAAAGAATCAGCTTATTTTGGCTTAAGAATCAGTTAGATCCAGGGTCCTAGCGCTCATTTTTCATGAACGGCTTCAAACCTGGTGTTGGTATCTGAGTGTTGTAAATGTACAGTGGAAGCATCACACAAGCATGCATTTTTCTAAAGCTGCTCTAGAACCGGTGCAGGATTTGGGAGCATCATGCCAGAAGTATGTGAAGTGCCATAGAGCAATTGCTTGGGTTGCCTTTTGTTCCAATAGTTGAGTCTGCTGAGGACTGAAATTGATTTTCCTTATGTTAGCATGTGAAGGCTCTGCCCCTTGACCCACTGCCGGCAAGCGTGCAGGGCACAGAAAAGCTGCAGCTTTGCAGAAGTAAGCAGCACTATGCCTCTTATCACCAGTGTGTTCTTCTTGCAAAATTATTCTCTCCCCTGTACTTTTCTTTTCTACCTTACTTTGCTTTTTGCATTGGTGTTGGATTGTCCCATAAATATTTTGTACGCCTGAAACATACATATATATATATATATTTTCACCATAGCATAATATTTTTAAAAAGTATCAGAAGTGGTTGATCTGTATTCATGAACTAGATAACACCATCGAGTGCAGTGAAGCACACGACCAGCAATTGGTAGTACGGGCCATCTACTCGACACCATTATTTCTGTGCAGCTTAATCCCACATAAAACATCCTTGCTCATATGTCAGTTTTACCAATGGTAATGCAATGAAATGTAAAACCAAGGAAAGTGAACGGGGGAGGGGGAGAGGGGTACAAAGTAAAAAAAACAAACTCATTGATGACCTATTCATACTCTTGGATAAAAAGACCACTGCTCACTCTATAAATATCTTTGGAATGTGATGAAATACATATTTTTCTAGAGTGCTCCTAACTTATTCTAATTTTGCATAGGCCTGTAGGCAGTAGTTTTACTTACTTTTAGTGAGAAAAGTCAGATGTCCGTAATTTCTTCCCTCCTCACTTTTGATGTTGTGGTTAACTCATCAACTGCCTTTTAGCATGTATCATTCAGCTGGCCAGGGGAATAAACCCTCTGAAATGATGTCACCACTGTGATAAAACCAGTTCTCCAAAATCACGTTGACTTGTTGGAGACTTGAACAGAATTTCCTTGTCCATTTGATCTGAATTTGTATTACTCAGTGAGGGATTTTTTTTTTTTTTAATTTTGAAATTCCATACAACACATATCTGGACTGGAATATCAAAATATTCTTGATACTTTTTTTTACCTTTGAGGAAGAAAAGAGGAGAATGTGTTAAATCAGGAAGAACAAGTCCTGTTTCAGTGTCTGCTCTCAGTAGGTGGCACTCTTTCCTCTGAGTATGTGCTGAATTAAAATCTCAGCTAGTCAGTTCCCAGGGTTCATATTTTAGCTCAGGAGTAAGAGTGAGGACTGACAGTTAGTGGTTGATGAAGTCTTGTAGCACTTTCTGCAGGAGATGTTGAAGTGTTTTTCTGTGTCCTTACAATTTTTTACGCTCTTGTAATTACATTCTCTGTATCTATGTTTCTCTGTAGTTTTGGGAAGATTTGTTGCTCCTAACGTTCCCCACTACCAGCCACAAAATAGAATTAATGGGAAGTATGTTCACTTGGAGTGACTGAGGTGGTCTTCACTAGGGATGGTTGCATTTGGCTAATTAATGAAGTTATTTTTTAACATCCACAAACTGTAATTTTTTGACCCTTCAATAGGCTTAAAGACACCCTACAAACGTAAAATTTCACTTAATTAGAAGTTCTTATTTTGTAATGGTGGGGTAATAAAGGAGTAGTGTTTTCCCCTTTTGTTGACTTTTTTTTTTTTAAATACATTTGCAAGTAAAAGAAAGAACAAAAGTGTACATCTATGTGCATTGATAATCATTTGAATTTGTTTTCTTTGCAATGCAGAGGATTGCTATTGCCATTCTTATTCAGAAGCAGATTTCAGATTGTGAAGGTAATCAGAACAGTCACTGGAATTGGATTGCTTTTTATAAAAGATGCAACAACTTGGTTGTATTTGTATTATTCTCCTTCTGTAACTCTGAAACTTCCCCTGTTAGATAAGGTACAAGAGAAAGAAGTTGTTTGGGGGAGTTAAGATTCTCTGATGGTGCGGTGAAGGCATGCAAGCAGTTGAAAAAGTTATTTAACTGGATGGTGGTATGAATATGACTTCAGTGGAGCAAACTGACATTCTAGAAAGAATTCAAAAATCATATAGGTCCTAGACAATAGTCTTCCTCTTCTTGGGTGGCTGCTTTACGGGGACTCCTGGAAAGAAAAGCATCTAGGAATGTCAAAGTGAGGATCTTCAATATTTGAAGAAACAATGACAATTCTTACGGTGTTTTCTCTGCCCCATGTTGACTACTTGTCTAGTCCACTCCCTTTTTCATATAGTGCTTTCACTTTGGGTTTATCCGTCAGAACACTTTGCATTGTGACTTTGTTTACTACTATCATTCTACATGTAGAAGTGTGTCTCCCTATTCTTCTCTGCTGAAGGATCTTATGCAATTTGTAACTTTCTTTTCCCTTCTCTTTTGTTCCTCCTGATGTTACTCCCTGTCCTGTGGGTACAAATGGCTGGAAGGTTTGGTGTCTGAACTTTCTGCCTATTCCAATGACTTCCTTGTAGCTCTTCACTTAAATGTGTTAATGCTATATGCTCGCATTAAATGAATGAGATTATTTAAATGTAAGGACCTTGATGTATAGGTTTTCTAAGTTTATGTTGTCCCCCTTCCCCTCCATCTCTTGTCACTTATGTCTAATTTTCATTTTCTTTGAGTTCAGGATACTTCTAAATGTAAATACAGCTTCTTACCAACTATAAAGTCTTCTGTTTACACTTGCGTCTAGTAAATTGGAAAATGAAAAGGATTTGGTAGTGCAGGCAGCACAGCTATAATACTATAGCTATGCTATAGTACAGCATATAGTACCATAATTTTGCAGTACCCCTGTGTTTGTACAGTCAGGATCAGAAAGACTTACAGAATTCTATTTTTACCATAATTTTATTTAGGGACAGGGGATGAAGCTTTCGGGAAAGAGAATACTAACCTTTCACTCGTGTTCAGGGAAAATGCAGCTCGTCATGATGAAAGTTTTGTACTTTCCATTTTCTCTCTTTCTCATTTAGACTTTCTTTCAATTCTTTTCTAGGTGTTTTCTATTACATAGCCTTAAACAGTGCAGAGTCTGTCTCTAGAGTCAAATTATTGTATGTATATTTAATATAGAACATAGGAAATCCTACTTTATATTACAATCAATCATTTCAGTAATAGAAGAGACGACCAAGGAAACAATGTTTTACCTTCTATGTATTTTGCCCTTGTGTTTCTTTAGGCATCGTATTAGAAAGAAGTTATGAACTGCATAAGCAAGAATGAAAAATCACTTTGTAGGAGCTTTATTTTAGAGGTGGTCCACCCTACTGCAGAGAGGTGTACCCTTTACATTAATAACTAATTTGTATTGAGTACCAAAATGCATAATGATTATAAGCAGCAGGAGTGGTGCAGCATTAAATAAAGTCATGCAGGATAAACTGCAGGTTGTGGTAAAAGGACAATACATAAGTCTCATGCATCACATCAGCCTTACGCTGGCCATGGATGGTGTTTTTGTATGGAGTGATTTCTTTTCTTTTTTTTTTAACATATAAATTACTGGGATAAATAGATAATAGAGTTTAAGACAGAAAAATATTAAATCCTTACGCAATGTTACATGACATGTCTATTAATTGCTAGATAATTATTATAAATTAAATCAGCTGAAAGTCTTACTGCCAAATGAAATAGAGGGGGAAAAAAAAGTTCCCTACTACAATTCAAAAAACATCTTGAATTCTGTTAGCCACAGTATTTGAGGTAGAATTCTGCACCTACAAAGATTAACATTTCCTTTAAAAAAAAAAAATCCTTCCTACGTACAATCTTATTTTTAATTTTCTGATTCTTGATGAAACAAAAATATAAAAAAATAATTGATATTTTTCCCCATAGCGCATAGACATATCCTTTAGAGGCCAGATGACACCATAATTTCAGATGAAGCATCAAGCAAGAAGTTCACAGATATTCTACTGTTTCCTGTTTCATAGAACAGTTACCTCTTTTGCTGCTGCTGGAGCCTAGCTTATGAGCCTGCCCTCAGTAAATTAAGGGAAAAAAACCCACTTTCTTCTGATACCATTCCTCTGTATGCACTCATGTCTCCAAGGCTTAAGATCTAACAGTCCTCTAACAACTTGGCCTGGAAAGATGAATAGCTTTTAAAACATTGTGTAGATTGTATTAATTGGGAAGAGAGTAATGGGTTTAGAATAACTGGAACTGCTTTTAAACAGCTTGATTACAAGGGTTATCAAATACACATTGAATTTGACAAATTCAGGGAAATGAGAATAATTTCTTTCTTTCCTGGGCTTGATTTTAAAGTAGAGAAATGTAGAACTAAAAGCAAATAGCACAACCTGTTTTAATCAAAGTAGTCTAGCAAGAAACAATCAATTAAAGAACAGTCTGATTCTCTGTGACATCAATGTATGAAAATCTGTTAGACGCCAGATTGTGTCTCAAGACACATATGATGAACTGAACAAAATGACCTGCTAATAGCTTTTACGGGTAATAAATGCATCATGTTATTGGTAATTCTGCAGATGGTAAATCAAGCTAATATCCAGGCTGAAACAAGCTACTTGTTAAATATACTTCAAATATGTTCCTCCTTGTTATTCCATAATTGTATCACACAGAAAAATAAAATGATTGCTGCTTATTTTTAAGCATTTTAAATTAAGATATGTTTCAACATGGAGGCATTTTAATTTTCAAATTAATTTTCAATTCTTCAGAGAGAATGTTTTTGAACAGATCTGAGCCTTTGAAGCACAGCATTTGTATTCAGATTATCAGTCCTGTATAAACTTTTATATTTATTTATATATATATATATATATATATATACACATATATATGTATGTATATATAGATGTTCTCAGCTTTACTATTCAACATGTATTTTGAAAGAGATTTCACAATGTCTAGTGTTAAAGCTGCTATCCAGAATGCTGTACTTGCTGTTGTACAGATATAAGCCATTTCCACATAGGGAATGTATGATTTGTAGAACATGAAATGTTGTTAATCATCTGTAGAAAACAAGATTTCAGAGCTATGTGCAAAAGATCTAAATTTGGAATATAGAAATTATTCAGTTTTTATACCTAAAAAGACTAATTTTGCAAAGGATAGGATGAATTTATTTACCAAATCCTATATCTATCCTAGGCAGAAAAACTGACAAGACACTGGCTCAAATAACATTGATGTAAAATGGAATTTCCCCAGAACCTTATTCAGAAATGACAAGTGAAATTAGGTAAGCAAACCCAAAAACTTTTTTCCATATCTTCATACCAAGGATTTTATAGAGTTGAGGACTCTGTACTACTTATATTATTTTTTTGTCCATTTCTTTTAATAATAAAAAGTAATCTAATTTTTCAGGTAGTAATTATTTACTTAGGGAAAGCTTCTTCTAGCTATAAAAAATTGTATTTTTGTGCTTATCCAATTCAGTATTTATCCTCAACAAATTCAAACATGTTCAATGCTCAGTTATTATATTATCTGTTAAGAAGTGTTTTTGACAGGCTAATTCATCAGGAAACTAGAAAATGATTGGAAAACATTAATAAAGCTTGAAGGCAACACCTTAATATGTTAGATAGTGCAAAGCCATTCAGGCAACTGTGGGAATCATAAGTTTCAAAAAGAAAAATGATAAGGGAACAAAATCAGAGAGATTTATATTGGGAAACCTTTTGAACACACTACTTTTTCCAGGTTTCTGGGAAAGCATGGTGGCCTTGACCCTAACTCACTGCATAAGCTCTTCTCTTACATTTCTGTGTCAGATCTAGACACATTGAAAGCATCTTTTGTTATGTACCACTTACTATGTTCTAGCTACATCTCCTTTGACTAATCCTCACTTGAGTTAATATATTTTGCTTGAATTTATAATGATTTTTCATAACAATTTGTTATTGTCATAAAAACTGTAGAACTGTTGAGAAATGGTAAATAATGATAACAGCATTAAGACTTGATTTAAATTTTAGGATAAATTCGCTTAGCACATTCATGATGCACTGTGATAGTTTTCACTGAATACTGACATGAAAGTACCAGTGAAGAAGCTGGAGGGAAGGGATTGTTAGGTCTGTCTGTGGTATCACAACCCCATGGGCTGAATTCTTGGCCAGTGCTCCATTTGCTGCGTGTGATAAAGGCACCCAAAAAGCCATTGTAGCGGTCGAGCCAAAGATATATTCCTCTCCAACAGTGGCTCAGATGGAAGGAGAAATGGCAGTGGAATGTTCTGGCTGCTCCACTGAGGGATGGGGTAGGGGAAGAAGAAGAAAAAAATAAACTTGGTCACCAAAGTAGGCTGGGCCCTGAATCATGAGGGTTGTGTTTGAGCAGCTTTTCTTACACTAACAGATGTGTCACTCAGATTCTTTTAAAGATGGAAGAATATTACTTTCAAAGCATGCAGAAGTGAATACGTGTTTGTCCAACTGTTTGTCCAAAGTGACAAATATACATATTTAGTCTTTCTGGTTTTGCTTTAGTTGTAAATATTTATCAGAACAGATGAGAGACTAACCAAGATACTGGTCAAAATAGGGAAATTGGGACCTCCTTGAACAAAAGTTACTTTCAAAATATGAATAATTAATTATGAGATGTTGTCTGAAGTTGAGTAAAGCAAAACTTATGTGTTTCTGTATGTGCTGCCTTATGATTTATTTTAAAGGTTTTAGAATGTTTAGATGAAAATATAGTTACTATGCATACAAGATAAACTAGCAGAATAGTATTGCAAGAGCAAAACAACAAAATAGAACAGCAATACAACAAAAACTAGCTAGCCAACCTTCTAGCTAACTCGTCCAAAAGTTGGCTGAAGAAGATGACTTGAACTATTTTCTTGGTGAACCAGGAAGAAATGGAGAAATTTCATGAGTGCCTCTGCTTCCATACTTCCTGCTTTGTTCACCATCTGCTTGTTTTGAATGGGCCAACAATTCTACTTTGTATTTCTGTGGAAACTGTTTTGTATTTTAAAATGGGTAATAAATGAATTTAAAATTGTAATGACAAAGTCCTGACTTCCTGGGATAAAGCTCCCCCTCAATCATAAGAATTTTATGAGGATTTCTACTTCACAATCACTTAGTACCACCTTGGAAAGGGGCTTGACTCTCAGCAAAATACTCTTAATTCATAGGCAAAACATCATTATCCCTTTGACTT